>JAUZSV010436132.1:0-17721 GCA_034780495.1 Parotocinclus cesarpintoi | reverse complement strand
TGTGTGTGTGTGTGTGTGTGTGTGAGAGAGAGAGAGAGAGAGAGAGAGAGAGAGAGAGAGAGAGAGAGAGAGAGAGAAGCTTTTAAAATGAAATGAAATGAGAGAGAGAGAGAGAGAAGTGCTTCCCATGCTGTTCCTCAAAGGCAAATGTTAGCCATTCTCTCTTTCACACCTTCAGTCTAATGAAGAGTCACCAGCGTTCCCTCTATAAATGTTTTAACATGCTAATGAGCTTCACTGTTGCTGCACTAAGTTATCTGAAGGTTTTCCCACCTACAATCAGCACACCTTTTCTAAAGAGAGTAGAGAATGAATGACTAATAACTATTTTACCTAATTAATTTGCGCTAGAAAGACTTTTATAAATTTGTATTGGCTTCACTTCAATGGACATAATCATGAACTCAGCAAACCCAGCTTGAAATTATATGCACTGGTATATAGGTTAGACTTATGAGTACTGTCACCAAAAAAGATCACAACGGATGTGTACAAATCGAGAACTACAGTACTGAGCAAGGTTCAGTGGAATTGGTTCCTGGAAGCAATTGATTAATATTGGTTAAATAAATCTTACTATCCCGGTGCATGCAGTGCAGATCCAGCATACATAATTCACCTGAATGGTAAGACCTTCTTCTTATCGTAATCATTCTGGTGCTTATATGGAGTGCCAAACATTGCTCAGTATTCAGTCTGCTCATGCTGACACCACACATTTTCAATCAAACTTTCTGCACTAAAGGCTGTGCTGTTAGGTGTGTCATTATAACTGCTCTACTACAACAGATAATCTGTCTGACAAAAACAACATATTTGTTATGTAGGTTACTTTCCTTAGTAATAAGGATAATAACTTTACCATGCAGCTGTATATCCAAAGGGGTGTTCTGTTAAATATGCCTTTATCTTTTCTATTATCTTACCCCAAAAGACTTGCGATTGAGCTAGACAGCTGAGAGACGGACGAGCCTACCTCAAGTTCTCCTAGTGAGTCTGTTTACATGCACTTAAATATCCGATCATAATCAGATTTCTGCAGTTATTTGATTCAAGCAGTCATGTAAACATACTTCGACTTCCCAGATCAGATTATGGCCTAGAGATCCTACAAAGTGTGTTGGGTTTTAGTTGACAAGATAAGATAAGATAAGGTAAGAATATTACCTGAAAAAATGGCTGTACAGGGGAACATCGAAATTTGAAAGCCTTTTCATTGGAACAATTTGGATATTCAAGAATATTCAAGAATATTTTTTTATTATTGCCCTCACCAAGTTAAAAAAATCTGACTTTGAAAATGGGAGTTCTAAATAATAAACTCAATTGTGTGATCTTCCAAAGCACCCATATGGTACACCAATCACCATCACCAAAAAAAGAATTTGGAGCATGGTCACTGGCATTTTCTATATTATACATCATATTTCTCAGTGCATTTACTCTGATTTCAAGCAGTCTTCTAAATGTGTGCCCACACTGACTCTAGATGCCTTAAACCACGCTGGTGCATGAATGACCCCTCTTGCTACCTCCCCAATGGCCTACCCTCATCTCATAATCACATACGTTTCTACCTTTTTTGGCTTTGTTTTGTGCATGCTATTATAAGCCTTATAATAAATGTATTGATTAGGCAAAGCAATGCTCTGAGTTTTGGCTTCTCATGCTGCATGTATAAGAAGTCACTAGGTACTAGTCAAACAAATGGTGCTTTGTGGGTCAGTTGTGACCGAGCATGGTAAAGATTGCCTAGTGTGAGTATGCATTAAGCTTCCTGGAACCAGCTAGTTGTCTGGTCTGCTTATTCTAGTCTGCTGGTCTGCTTATTCTACAAAGTACATGGTTATTTCAAATATATTTTGTTCATGCTCTAAAGCTAAAATTTTAACGTATTATTATTTTTGCATTATTCTTTTTTTCCGATCAAGTGTCACTCTGTAATAGGTTGGCTGTTTTGGGCTTTTTATTAGCCAATTTGTTCTTTTGTCTTATCTCTTATTTCCCTTGTGGGATCTGGCAACTGAGGTTAAATGTAGCACCCAATAAATGGTTACTGAACACTTTTAGGTGAGACTCTGAAACGCAGTATATGCACAAGGGCACTGAGAACTTGACTGAAAAAAATAACAATAAAAATAACATAAAAATAATAAAAATAATAACATAATACATTTGAAGTCACAAGATCACATGCCTCTGTAAGATTATTTGCTGGTTCCATCCCAATTATTTCCTGAATCATGTAAACCTGGAGCTTTCCCATTATCTGAGTGCATGTAAACTTGTTGATAGGATTACTGACAAAAACCTCTTTTTTGCAATTATCAGATTATTAAGTGCATTGAATTGTACTCACGGACAGTTTTGTGGACTAAACTTGCAACCTTTTGATTAGGAGTCTTATCCCAAAGTCCTCTAATTACACTGCACAGCTTTGTTAATCACATGTGCAATTAAACTTCAGTGTGATCAGTTCTCTGATGTCTGGTAGCCCACATGTAACCTCCATTTAGATTCCCTTACTCATGAGTAATGGGGGAATTCAGCCAGTGAATGAACCCCCCTCACACACTCGGCCTTGCTGTATCACTCATCAGGCATGGAGAAGGGGGAACCATACCACATCCTGACTAGAACTGATGAATCGCAGTCATAAAGCAAGTGCCTCATCGTACAAATGAAAGTATTCTGGCATTTCCACATACTTTCACTCTTTATCTCTCTCACTCTGTATCCCTCTGCCTCTTTCTCTAACCTGACATGACTGCAGTGGCCCGACGCGTGATGTGGGGGCGCACGTTTCGTCGGTCTTGTATGATTTTTGGCTTGAGGTTTACGCAGTTCAAAAGAACACACAGCATGGGGCAACTGCGATCATGTCATTCATGCTATTTACTGATCAAACTGGAGATAGTGACACACTCTGGCACATGACAGAACCAGATCGATTACATTTTCAAAAAAAGATAGATTACTGTTTGTCTTGTAGCGCTTGTCATGAAATTAGAAAAGAACATTAATTATTTAACAAACACGTCAGCACGTGTGATGACATACTTGACAGCGATAAGAGTTGGAAAATAATCTTCTCATCAGCCAGTGGAGTGTATGAAACCAAGACTGAGTGCGTTTACATACACTTAGTGAACCAGTAACAAATCACATTTTTTTTAATCAGTTATCTAATCAAATGCAGTTTACATACACTTGGGTTAATCAGTTAATGGGAAAGCTCTGAAGGCAGCACTGTGGTTCGGTGGGTAGCAGAAGGGTTCAGTCCCAGGGTGGAGAGGCCTGTGTGGGTTTGCTCCGGGTACCGTGGTTTCCTCCCACAGTCCAAAGACATGTGTCTTAGGTTAATTGGTGTCTCTAAAGTGGCCCTTGGTGTGTGACTGTGTGTGTGTGTGCCATGTGATGGATTGACACCCTGTCTAGGGCTGTTCCTGCCCTTGCACCCATGTGGTCATCGGTTGCATCGTGTGGGCACCGGTTGGTCCGTTACCCTTGTGTATTAAGCAGAAGATACTGGATGGTTAGGAAAACACTGGGTTTACATGACAGACGCATGTGACATGCACTTTAAAATAAAATAATATAAAAATTAATTTAGCATTCAATGCGTTTTAGAGTTTTCCCAAAAGTGCCTTTTTATGGATGTTACATTTAAATCCAGGGTTGCCAGATTCCATGAGGAAAATAAGCAACCAGGTCTATCTAAACAAGCAAAAAGTTTTCTTGAATATGTGGAATTGACAACCGTTAAATTGACAATTAAATTGGAGTTTAATACATGAGTTAAAAAATCAGAACACTGTATAAATCTGATTATGATTGTATTATTAAGTGCGCTTATTGGCAGTGTATTTTTGTGACATAACACAGTGTGTCCCATAATAATTATCGCTAAAAAACGTTTTTATGCACAGAGCTTGCCCAGTATATCCAGATGTAACTGAATGTAATCAGAACATACATGATCACTCGTTATCCTGGTCAATGTCGCGGAGGTTGGCGTGTGGACGTGGGGCTTCCGGAGCCTGTGCTAGATGTCTCTTGTCACAGGCAAAAGTGCTATTTGGATGAGATGCCAGTTAGTCTAAGTGTGTTGTTTCCTTAATTTCCCTTAAAAAAGTATATTAAATGAGTCTGAATGCAATTCAGCAGAAGCTTCTACTTCAGTTCTATTTGAAACATTTCAATTAATTCTTTCTCGCTCGTGATAAGCCTGAATAGTTGGACCTATGACACCCTTAATTTAGAACAGCAGCATTAGTTTTAAAAGGCAGCCTATAAATTGGCATGTCTACCGTATATAGATCAACAAAGCTAGTGCATAGCTTACATATGCAATGCATGGGCAAAGAAGTTTATCCTGGTCAGGGTTACGGGGAGAATCCTAACCTGGAATTCATTGTGAACAGGCAGAGGGACACCCCAAATAAGGTGCCAGGTCCATGCTAGAGTTTCCTAAGCTTACCTTGTGACTTTTGTGATGAACCCAGACCCTCACATACTGCTGTTTCCAGGAGCTGGATCTTTTTATTGAGCAATTGGAGCCTCAATTGTAATACAAAAGTCATAGGCCACCATTAAATTTGTTGTTTTAGCAACTGCGTAATGACAAAATCTACCATATTGCCGATAAGGCTTTGTGAGCTTTAGCACATCTTTCTTTTTCAACCTTCTGAAAAATGCTTTTTTTGACTGCTACCCTTCCAAAAAGCATATTACTGATCAAACTTCTTTAAACTGAAAAAGGGTACTCTTGGCATCCCCATGAAACTACCAGATGCCACTATTGCTTAGGTGTAATGGAAGGTCAAACTTGCTATTGGAGCTCATAAAAGCTGTTAAAATACTGTATATACATTTCCTGTATTTACTGTTTGCATTCTAAATCTAAAAGACTCAATTCACTGACCAAAAAAAATAGCCAAGTTAAAAACACAGACACTAATGTGCTCTTTACTAAGCTCTAACTACCTTCAAACACCTGTACAGTGCAAATCATTTAAATTTATTTACACAGTGCTGCTTCCAACAGAAAAGTCTCATAAAGCAGCTTTCCAAGAGACCCAGGTCAGTTCTTTTATCCCACAAGTTTTCTTCCCACTGTTCCACTGAACTAGTAGTCACATAAAGTTCAACACAGGTCCTTGTAGATAATAAAACTGATTATATCTGATGACTTGTAACAGGACTGGACCTTTCTGAATGTACCACTGTGCTGTACACCCCCCTAAATTCAAGTCTCACTGTGATCTGTTTGCTTTGGCTCTTTCAGCCACAGGGAAGGCTTAGCATAAGCTGTGCTTTCCTTTAGCAAACACTGAATCAGTACACATCCAGAATTCCCCCGTCTCTTCCCATCACAGGTCAGTTCATATCCGGAGAAGCTGCTCAAGATGCTGTACTGAAACATAGACACTGAGATAAGCTTCCAAGAACTTACAAATTCAATTACTGCAAAAATCTGATTTTCTCAGTAGTCCAGAGGCATAATCAGACTTGAGTAAGCAAGAGGTTTGACTCAGTAATCAGATTACTGTTTTGCACCCAGTCAATAATCTCACAGAAATACAGTGTGACATAAACTTTAAAATGTAATGTAAAATAATCAAATGATTTGTTTTCTTAAGCATATAGGCTACTGTGTTTCATAATCATCATGAAATGCTCAATAGCTGTTTACATGGTGCATTTAATTTTATTGTGTGCAAAACCCATCACTGTCAGTGGACAAAGAGGTCAATTAAAGAACAGTGTTGAGAATACACAGACCTGGCGACCGTGCCAGGTTTATTTCTCACTGCATAATTCATTTAACATGTCAGTGTTTCATTTACAACGTTCTAACCTACCTGATGTGTATTGGTGGCAAATAATACGGAAGTTTAATGTAAAACGGTCAGGTGATCTACTCAGTGAGGTACCTGGTGTAGATTCCCTTTGTATGAGCCACACAAAGCCTGCTTTTTTAAAAACAGATCTGTTAATTCACATAGCAAACCTAATTTCAGAGGAACAAGTAAAAAAAAAAAAACTAGACAATGCATTAAGATGGAAAAAGCAGCACAAGTATGACGTCCTCTCTTCTTAAATACATTATAAAGCTCTATTTAGATTAGTTTGTAGCAGCTTGTGTTATGTAAGACCACAGATTTATGTCACACTTAAGTGACAAATCTTTTTATTTATTTGCAGTAACTCAGTGATAAATACACTGCTCACAAAAGGTAGGGGATATTTAATTATAGGACATTTCATTTTGAAGTATCCCCTATTTTTGTGAGCAGTATATATCTTCCAAAATAACCAAAAATGACATCCAAAACATGGGTATATAAATATCCTGAAGTTCACTTGGAGCATGCGGAGGCACGTCCTAGACTGGGAGAGAAGGCGGAGTGGGGCATGTCGTTGGAGCGTGGTTTCCTTATGACTCCAGAGATCCCCTGTTCAATCCTGACCTAAACTTTGCTTGTGAGGAGTTTGTGTGTTCTTCCTGTGTCCGTATGGGTTTACTCTGGGTACTCCATGTTCACATTCCAATGATTTGTGTTAGTTTAGCTAGTCGCTTTTAATTGACCCAGTATTAATAAGAATGTGTGACTTGTATAAATGTTACCTTGCTCCTGTCATGAGCAGTGATAAACAAGTAATTGAGCAAATATACACCCTGGACAGTTTGCCTGTCTGTTACAAGGTTCAGCACCGCCTGATATTGGTTCAAACCCTTTCCCCACGGCTCACAGGAGTTGGTCGCGATCTGTCACCTACTCACAAAATAGTAATCCAAACACGCAAAGAAATCAACAAAAGAGTGGTTTAAGCAGACAAAATTGCCAAATTGAAATGGAATTAAGAACATGATGCAGTTGAGATGCTCCAGAAGGCTGCTCATGCAAAAACCAGTTGACTAGTTCCTTCTCAGCGTTTTAGAATCTGTAAGACTTTTGACAGCAAATACTACATTTGTAAGCCCTTACTTGTCTTTCAATTGATAATTGACAGATCAAACACATAATAATAAGACAATTTATTATGTTATTAAGCCTAGTGTCCGAGCAGAGAGTGGCATCTCTATATACTACATCAGACCAAGATCAGGTCTGGCAACTGCTTGAGTTGGGCACTGTACTTCCAGTGGGCACATCTGCACTAGGGAGGGATAACTATGCAGACCAGAGTGTTCCAACAATGAACGGAGTAGCTCCAAGTGGTTTTGGCTAGTGCAAGTGGTTGAGGTTTGGCTTGAATGGGCATGTCAAGAAAGCAGCCTACTGTAAGCCCAACCCTAAGATTAACCCTCTGACTTGCTGTTATCTACTGGCTTGTGGTGCAAATCCCTCACAGTTCTACATCTCTGGTCTGGAGTGATCCATACTTGCATAAATGCTAAAGTGAGTGCCTTCATATAAACCCAAAATCACAAAAATGATTTTTTGCTGTGACATTACAAACTTTAGGGGTAGCATAACAAACTGAAAATTGAATGCGCAGTGGTCTGGTGGTTATGCCGAATGAGCTAATTTGCATATTACACATAATGCAGCAACTGCATTTCTACGTGGCCAGACATGTTTGTGTAAATGCATGTGGTGAAACTCAATCCAGATTCATAAAGCATACATAAACAGCAGTCCACTTACTGAACTGGGAAATTCTAGGTAAACCATCAGGCATGCGTCCATCATCAACACCAAGGATGAGCTAACCACAGCTCATTCATTTATATATGGAGAGAAACACAGAAACACTGGAAATCCAACCATAATGTCATGTAGGGGTGATACTATCGTAATTATTGTTTTAACGCTGTGTGGGCTGACATTATTGACTATGGCCTTAGAAGTTTGCATTTTTGCTGCATCATGTAGCAAGGTAGGAGTGCATGCAGAGTGCAAGTGCTACAATTCAAGCTAGCGTTCTACTTCAATATGTCTGACTGTAGTTAAAAATGTGTGAACAATATGCACAAGGAGGCAGAATACGGACACCACCAGACTCTCATTCTACATCATTGGAGGTGGTTTGGCATTAAAAAGATGGATGTTGCTCAAAATCTGTCAGAAATGGTTTGATGTTAAAAAAAAATCCGATGACTAACTTATTTCACCTTCTGCAAACTAACCAGTGTGCAGAATATAAGTATAATGAGTGAGCTTTAGGAGTCAGCTATCCACAACAAGGTTAAACTAGCCAAGCTAGTAGCACAAAAAGACACTCAGCAAACTTAACAGAATCATTTCGCAAAGTGACTTGTGACAAGAAAAGCAACAGATGGCAAGACATAACAAATGCTGTCACCAGAAAGAGATAGCTGCCTCACAGCAAGAAGGTCCCGGGTTCAATCCCAGGGTGGAGCGGTAATGAATATTAGAAATTATATAAAACCAGAGATACCTAGTTCCTCCTCAGTGATTCAAAATATTACATTTAATGAAGTACTTTGGGTTGATAAAACATCTTGGCAGCCCATCAGAAACTGAAGAGAACGGCTTTATTGATCCTGATAAGGTGATCATTAACCAGTGGCATTCTATCTGCTCGTTCTCAGCTTTCAGTTTTGGGGGAGCTGCTACAAGGATGCCTCTTCACGCCGAGCTCTGTCTGCCTAATGAATGTTTCTTTCTTCAAGCTGAACTTGCCATGGTTGTTCTAGGTGCTGATGGAAGCCACTCTGATTTTGCAGGTCAAGGGATTCCTGTGCGTGTGCAGAAAATATTAGCTCAGTCCTCAGTCATGGTTGCCTCGCTCGCAACCACGGGAGCATAATGACTGATGTGAGTGTATTTGTGTGAATGAAGGATGATCTCTGAGGCTATGCTGTGGTGAGGCTTCTGTCACTGAGCATCCTGTACGATTGAGCTGCTGGAATGAGTTTTTCTTGTATATATTAATCTTCCCTGGCATTTTTTACCTTGAACTGCTTTTCTCATACGGACATACAATTATATGTTTTGTTTTGTTTTTATAGGCATGGTTCTTAAGGAATACACAGTTATTTTTTGCAAGTGCATGTGTTCAAATCTCTGACTGCCTCGGGTCTAAACGACCGCTCCCGTTCTCCCCTTTCAGAGTGTTTAAAGTGCTCTGGAATGGAGCTCGTTGAGAGTACTTATCTTGGCATGACATTAATCACTGGAGGTTCAGTATCTACGGCTAGACAGAGACAGTACTCATTAATTAAAGCAGCCATTCTAGCACATAACTAATAACATGTGTATGTGTGTAGACACGTATTTCATTCATTTTATTTTCAACCAAATGTCAGGTGGCATTAGTATACATTGTGTGCGTGCGTGCGTGCATGAGTGTGTTTGTGTGTGTGTGTGTGTTCATTTGATCAGTTTCACTAACCATAAGTTCTTTACCTTTACAGATCATGTCCTGTTTATGTGGTGGATCGTTCTTAGGACTGCAGTAACACTGATGTGGTGGTAGTGTGTTAGTGTGTGCAATGCAAAGGAGTTCATAAACACTGTGTTTACCCATTGTACACTCTGTTTGATACAGCTACCTTATTGCTGCACCGTGTAGCTGTAAAGACAGAGGCAGAGGCTCATCTATTGTTAAATAGTTTGTGTCAATCATCTTCTAATCCTTCATCTGTGCTCACAGGATATTGCCGACAGGATGCTGGTGGCTGGAATTTTTTGGTAGGTGGACTATTTTCAGTCCAGCAGGAACACTAAGGTGTAAAAACTCCAGAAGCCTAATAGTACCTGATCTGTGCTGTATGTAGAGAAATGTATTGTAGTGTAAATACTGTGCCATATACCAGATTATAAATTATTTTGGTAATAATAAGTTCTTATCACCTAGGCTAACCAAGGATCACTTTTTGAGTTTTGGTCCTCCCAAGGTTTCTTCCTCATTAAATTTGTCTTTACAAAAGATAGGGGATAATTAATTTTGAAAACCTTGGGAAGACCAAGACTCAAAAGTGGTGCTTGGTTAGTTTAGGAATTATATTATTATATAATACATTATAATTGTCTAAGTTTTTTTTAGAATGATAGTTTAAATTAGCAGAAGCTGAATAAAATTATTAGAATAGAGAACATAATTAAGGGAAATGTTATGCATTAAATACAATGTGGACTATAATAAATATTGTAATACAAAGAATGTAATGATATGAATAATATGCAACAGAAGGATGGGAGGATGGGAGACTCTGATGGAAACATATAAACTGCAATTTAAACTGCTTTATTTCTGTGTTAGAGTCATGAAGTTAGGGTCTTTATGTATAACTCTGTGCATCTCTGGTTAAGGGACAATGGACACAAGGAAGTGAACAAACATGTCATATGTGTCTTTTGCAAACTTAAAGATAATGGAAACTTTTGGGTAATGGGGGGTAAAATGGGGTCAAATCACAGACAACAAAGCCCACACTGCAGTTTTCTGTAAAACCTCAGCACTTAACAGACCTAAATATTTGCCTAAAATATAGAATATGGTATTAAGAGAGTAACAAATGAGTCAGTGGAAACATGCTACCTCTGGCAATAACTGGTACAGTTACAGACCACAGGTGAGCCAAGTGGTTGCCAGTTGCTGGTCTTTCTGTGTATGTGTGGTTTATAGTGTAGAGGTGTAGGTGGGAGGGGGTGACTGAAGGTGGTAAGCCCTGATGGTGATGGATGAATGGGCAGAATTATCTACTCACTAGGGCAGATAATTGCTCCATTTGGCCCCAGCACTGGTGAATGACTTCTAATTACCCCCTACCCTCAGCGTTCCCACCCACCCACCCACATACACACACACATTCGCCACTGGCCGCCACACTCACTAAAAAAAACACTCTCACACATGTTACACAGCTGACCAACTGGGTTGTCAAGGCTACCAATGCAAACGGAACATAGAAAGTAATGACCGACAGGTTCTGATTAATATTTTACATGCTGTCCTTGGGTTTGGAGACTTTTCATTTTCACAGAGAGTGGATATTCATGTTCAATTCTGTTTAGCCTTGTAGTGTCATTGTTTTAGATTCGTTAATAAAAATATACTAGTAGTTCACCTGAGTTAAACCCTTCATCAAAAAGAGTTTATGAGAATTGGGGGCAAAAGAGCCAAATAAATGACTGGCCCATACTCAACATAGGAAGATAGATGGTTGCAGCTAGTTGTAGTTTTCGAGTTGTAGATAATATGCTTCAATTAGGAACCTTTAAAAGTTTATATGCTTTTTCACGTATTATTATTTTTTAAGTTACACCATGGGCGCTCTGGTTGTGGTTTTTTTCACAGTATGCTTGCAAGTAAGTAATAATCAGATAACTGAAATATATCAGATTTTCCACATATATAACATGTGTTTTTCTCTCTATCATTATGATGACCTGCTATTGACATCTGCTATTGAATCACTGCAGCTAACTAATGCTACCCATAACTTTAACCATAGTAACCTAAAGCCAATCTTTTGACTCTTTTGGTTTTCAAAAGATTAGTTACAGTTTTTTGTAAAAAAAAAAAAAAACTAAACATTTCCTTCGTATAGACTGGCAAAGTGTCCCCACCATGTAAAAATGTCAGAGCTTTATATTGTTGTTCACACACACACACACACACACACACACACACACACACACACACACACACACGCACACATGCACACACACACACACACACACACACACACACAAACAAACACATGCACGTTGGTCTCGCTGTCCTGCTGGGGACTTCCCACTGACATAATGATTGCTGTAGCTAATTAATGCATCACATGCCCCTAACCTTAACCTCAGTGGCCTGGAGCAAATTGTTTGTTTCTCTAGATTTTTCAAAGAAAGTTTCAGTTTCTGTATTTAAAATAAGACAGTTGTCCCTTTGGGGGCCAAAAATGCCTTCACAAGGTAAATTTTTTTTTTTATTTTAATGTGTGGACATGTTGTAAATGATATAAACATTACCCCAAGTCCCACTTCTGCCACAGTTGGGTGCCTGAGAAAGGCCCTTATCCCACAATTGCTTGGATTGTAAGACTTTATGAATTGTAAGTTGCTCTGGATTAGGACGTCTGCTAAAGGACGTAAAATCATAAAATCAATATATGGTACATATTAAACTCCTTGATTTTTGATAAATCCAACTTATGATGGATTTGTTAGAACATATGAACATCCTAAACATTTTTTAATGCAACACTGGAGTAGATCTTTTGGAAATAATAACAAGCTTTTGAACATTAAACGTGCTATTAATAATCTTTAACCAATATACCCCTGTGCTTGTTTTTGTGTGCAAAAGAGTTTATTTCCCTCATTATTTATTCATTTTGCTAATTGCATTTGTGTATTATCTTCCCGGAATTATTCAGTACAGTCGCTGTTGTGCTATTTAGGCCTATTTATGATCTGCCATTTACACTGATGTACAATCTATGAATGAAATGAGGTAGCAGCTGACACTGCAGAACGGTAAATCAAATATCAGTTCAGGTTTCTCATAAGAATATTAATATTCAATCAGAAACAATAAGTGCAGCCAGAACTAGCCATCAAACAACCCTAAATAAAGCCCAGCAGAATCAGAATACTTAGCACTGCTAGCTCCAAGGTGTAGCCAAAAGCTAGGTTTGATCAAAGGTATATAAACTTGTGAGTGGCTAAACCCTCACCATTTCTGCCACAGTAAACACTGCTGAGTTCGTCAGCTGGAAACGACACCTATCATCACTCAGTGTCTTGCAGAGTTTGTCTTTACTCACCTTATCAGAATATGCTAATGCAGCTAGCCGGGAAGTTAATGTGTGATAAGTTAGGGTAAGGTCAGCCTTTGTTACTGATTCTAAACTCTCTGTTATATGATTAAAAGATTGTATAGACTAATGTAAAAGGTTGAACAATCCTGATTCAAGCAAAAGTTATAAATAGTTTGGATATATTTGTAGATAATGTATGTAAACACATGAATATAAAATGCTAGAATACAATTTAAGGCTCATTTTCACCATTCAGCAATAGTACAAGTTAATATTGATAAACATGAATAACACAAACTCTAAAATGTGCCACAAGCTAATAAGGTGAAACAAAGTCGCCTACATGTTAGCTTGTTAGCTTACTACCAGTGGTAAATCATGGGATAGACACTTGGTCCTTTGACACCCCTCACCTCTGTTAGGCCATTGACTTTGACACTCAGTAGCATTTTGGTATTCTTTCACGGGCTTGATGAGAGCGTCAAAGTGCTAGCTAGCTCCTGGAGGCATTTATGAGGGCAGATGGGAGGCAATTTGAAACTCATCTGCCTCTGTTAGCACTGTGGCAGAAGCTACTCTTCCTCCTGCTCGCTTCCTGCTCAGGTGGAATTTAGACACCTCATTCACAAGTCAAGCTGATTGAATACGGACCAAATGGCATATGTTTTCCATTTTCCCCCACATTGTTCAGCACAGTGCTGGTGGCCTTGGTGGGGGGCTAGGGGATAATAACATGGCAGGAAGGGTTAGCATTCATGCTAATGTCGAAAGGCAGGGAGGAGTTTTGCTGGATCACACTAAGGACAGAAACCAAGGTGCCATCTGTTTTACTACATCCACCCTCATGCCCAATCGGATTAGCTCGTACTCAAAGGACCGGTGAATGACAAACGCTGCATATCATAATCAGTTGTGGCTTATGGTAAAATTAGAGGTAGTGTTTCTACAGCAGATTGCAATGGTGACATAGGGAAAGTGGTGACAGCTTTAGTGGCTGTGCTCTGGTGGTGAAAGGATGCCTAAGGCAGAACCCCTGACATGTCACAGCATAGGGCACTGAAGGTCCAGCCCTCATAGGGGGTCTTGCACTGAGTGGGTGTTGATGGGAAGATGATTGTCTGTTGAAGTTAACCAATTTAAAGACACATAAAGCACTGAAATTAATACAACTGCTTCACGGCATGCCCCGAAAAGAAAGAAAACGTATTATTGTTGTTTGTTTCTCTCTCTTTATCTGTATAATTGCTTTTTGTTGACTGTTTTGGACAAGACATGCAAGTTTGGGTACCACACATCAAAATGTACTGAGTTTCTGAGTGATAACAAATCGTTAATTCAATTCAATTCAATTCAATTTTATTTGTATAGCGCTTTTTACAATAGACGTTGTCACAAAGCAGCTTTACATTGATATAAAACAAGTGTAACAATTGAATTAAATTTGTCCCTATTTGTACACATACAGTACAGGCCAAATATCTGATCACAAATGGAAAAGCTTCTTGAATTTAAAATCATGTTTTTATAATGGAAAACCATAATATCAGTCTGTGATTGATTGGCATCCTGTCTAGGGTCGTTCCTGCCTTGCTCACTGTGCTGCCAGCTACACACCGACTTTCTCGCGATCCAACTAGGATCAAGCAGATATGACAGTGAATTAATATTATCCGTGTAACAATTGCAGTAAACATCTTTGTCTACGTTCCACCATTGATTAGAATTTGGTATGTTCCCCTTTTGCTGTTATGCTGGTGTGCAATCAAGCTGGCACATACTCCAAAGTGTTGTGCAAAATCTGATGATCCCAGCATTTCAATTATTATCATGTGATTTTTATCATCGTGTGGCTTTTTGTGTCTTCAAGTATAAATGTATAAAGGAGGAAAGTCCATTATAGTTAGTATGTCTTGGTTTTTTGGTTCTCAAGTAGCTTTAAGGTGCATTTTGAGCCATGCATTATGAATCCCTTTCCACAAATTTCCAGATATTTTATTAGTGATCTCAAAATGTTAGCCTTCATTCAGTGTCAGTGTCAATCCAAATGCACATCTGTAAAAAAAAAAAAGATGAAACCATATTTCTCTAATTTCCTTTGGAAACGCTGCCAGATCCTGTGACACAATAAATGCCAGTTTAGAATAAGTAGACCGGCAACCATGTGGATGAGACTCTTGAGCATGATTAGACGATTGAAAATGGTTTACTGGTATAAATGCTCTGAGAAATCAGATTACTGGGGTAAAATCCCCATATGTTATAACCGGAATTTAAATAGTACCTCATAGGGGATGATGTACCATTTACCTGTGTTGTTCTGAATATCACTATTCTGCTCACACTGTGTCCTTATTTCCCCCCTTTGAGACTTTTATTACGCAGTTTATTTATTTGAAAGGAAAAGTGCCCTGTTAAAAGAGTATTAATATACACCGAAGTACACCAGTCAAAGAATTACAATCTGAAACAGCATTTGATACCTCTCAGTACGCCCCCCACAAACCAAGCCAAGATATAGCAAGTGTGGCTTTCCCCCAGATGGCTTTCCTATCAAAGCAAATTCTAGCCACTCTGTTCTGGCAGATCCAGGAATCGATTAACAGGTATTTCACCTCAGGCTTAAGATTTGCTTATTTTGAATGATTTCTGATATCCCGGCCTGACCGACTAAATAAAGCCCCACAAAATCCACTGGGGATTTCTGAAGACCGTGGCTGAGGCACTAAGGCATCCTGGGAAAATAATTAGTCAACGCAGTGATGAAAGATCCTAGTGTACTTCGTTGTAATCCTTCCACCTGAAAATGCTGCCTAGTGTTTTTGCATATGATTTTTTGCTATATGTGTGACATATTACTTCTAACCATGCTTAAGTGCTTCTCTTCAAATAATTGTGGAGCATTTTGCTGCATGACCGGACTCGGGGACCATGTGCAAATATACAAAATGTGCAACCTTTCTGTAGATGGCACTGGCGTTTAAATAAGCTACTTTGTAAGTAGTCTCACTGAGGCTGATGTGATCCCATACAGAAAACACACCTGTACGGAGCTCAACATGCTGGTCACCCTCATTCTTTTCTCTCATAACTTAGCTGAAATATTTCCCAGTCCTCTGAAATAACAACAATAATTATGTTCAAGTGGCTATCAACAGGGTTCAAGTGCCCATCGCCAATTCTTGCAACTAAAGAGACTCCTGTGAACACACTGCTCAGGTTTCACGTTGAAAGCGTCATGTCAACGTTTGAGAAGGAATTGTATCATTCATGAAAACGCTTACAGAAAATTAGGGGCGTGTGATATGTATCGTCTATGATAACATCTTAATTGATGTTTTAATTATGTATGAGCTGATATAATCGAGTATGCCACTCGCTGTAGAAGTTTATTCATACAAATGCCAAGAATCAGATACATGTTTAAAAATAGAGTTTTGAATGCACTTTCTGCATCCTTCTAATGCTTTATATTCTGCCATGATTAGTGCAAAATTACATCTGTAAGGAGGCACCTAGATGTCTACTCAACTGCGACATCTATTACTCACATGACAGTAAAGAAAGCTTCTGCAAAACTAAATAAACCAATAAAATCTTGAGTAGCAAAGAAAAACTCTAAACATTTTAATGAAGATCCCTTGTGAGGATCAAGACTCAAAAAGAGGCCCATGCTTCTTGGGCAGCCTAGATCATATATGTAAAAATTAACTAAGTTCTTAAATATATAATTTAGGCTGATTGATGATAGAAGATTTGGGTCATTTTTTGAGATAGTACCGAGTGTGTTAATATTCACTTAATGATCTGATGACTGCAAAATAACAGACTTTGTCAGTAATTTGATCAATGGGCACTCCAGGCAATAATTGGATTTCTACACTGCGTATATCTCTTAATCTCACAAAACAATGTGATATAAACTTCAAACTTTAATACTGATTTATTAAATTCTTTATTTTATTGAGTCTATACTGCTACCTTTAATTCTGTGGTGGAAAAAGAGCCCAAATAAATTGTAAAATCCGAGTACGATTACTCAAACTTTAACAGTCTGGAAATACTTCAGAGAAGTTGAGTCTGACTGCACAATGTGTAAAGCTAGACTTAGGTACAATAATAATACTTGAAGCATTCAGTGCTAAAAGCTAGCACTAACCTCCTGAGTTTCTTTTTGTTTTAGCTGTGAAAAACACGACTAGTCGACTTGGATTTTAATTATTAGTTGTTTTTCCATTATTTTTTAAACCATCATTAGTTTTTAATTACTAGTAATGTAATTAATGTACGTCATCACGTAGATTTGATACACTTTGATACACTCTGCTCTAGCATTAGTGGAAGACAGACTTTTTGTCTCCAGTGTGTGTGCGTGTGCGCGTGTGCATGTGTGCCTGTGTGTATGTGTGTGCATGCATAAAGATATTCTTTATTCACCAATTTCCGAATCAAAACTTGTTTGGATTTGATAGCAACCTGCATCAATAAGCATAATATATATTCATTATAATATATGAATATATACTGTTAAAATTACACACCAATGTGTGGAATTCAACCAAGTTGCTTATGGAGGAAAAGTATGAGTAGCAACTGAAGTATCTTGCCTCATAAAACTGCATATCACCAAATAGTATGTACAATTAGTACACAGGCACTCCATGGTGGATCCATGGTGGATCACAGCAACCAAATGGGATTTAATCAGAGCCTTCCAGCCGGGTTAGGCACCACATATAGACATGTTGGGCTCTGTCAGAGGGAGTCAAGGCGGATCTAAGGGTTATCCCCTGGTGAATCAACAGCCATTTCTGTCAGCAATGCAGTAAACTATGGTCAAGCCATGCATGTTACTGTCAAAATGACAGTAACATGTCAAAATACTTTTGTTAGAGAGTGTTACAAACAACAGAAAATTTCACAGACTCCAGATTACATAGTTATACTTGAGAGAGAATTTACAGGTAGTTGGGGGGGGGGGGGGGGGGGGG
>JAUZSV010436121.1:0-10066 GCA_034780495.1 Parotocinclus cesarpintoi | reverse complement strand
AATTTGGAATAAGGCTGTAACGTAACAAAATGTGGAAAAAGTGAAGCGCTGTGAATACTTTCCGGATGCACTGTATACTGCTCTTGAAAAATATTTCAAAATGAAATATCCACAAATTTTTGTGAACCGATTTAAAGTCCTGCCTTTACACTATTTGTGATTTAAAGCAAGACTAATCACAAACATTTTGTTTCTTTTAAGTCATTGATAGAGGAACTTGTGTTCTACCCTTGTCTCGCTGTAAAATCCAAATATGTTTGAGATTTAGATAACAGACGATAATTATCCCTATTTATTGTGAGCAGTATAGTAAAACAAATGAACAATAGATTTCAATGCTAGTCATGTTATTGTAAATGTTTATTTCACCAATGATCGATTGTCTTCGCTTGGCTGACATTTCTTGTGGCAAGCACAATCAGAGACCAAAAACCCTCAGCAAAAACAGCAATTCAGTGTAAACTACAAATACAATTTAACATAAAAAAAACAGACATGGCACAACTTAAAATTGCAACACAAGAGCTGAAGCACAGCGTATAAAAAGCTAATAGAGAATATAAATTGGTGGTACATCAGAATACTTCACAAAAGATTTATTGGTTGGTGTTTACACCCTGTACCTCCAGTGCTTTGAAAACCATGCAGAAAAGATCAGCCTCTAATAGAAAGTGTTCCATTAAAAAAAATCCTGTGCTTATATTCCATTTCAGTATTCATTAGCCAATGTCATATGGAAGCTATAAAACTGTCCCATATTTACAGAATCCATCCAATTATCTCAGCTCAATCCTCTCCTCCTCCATACATGTCTGCTAGTTTCTTGAAGCGTGGCCCCCACTCATGAAGGCCGTCATAGTCCTGGTCTCCAGAGCTGGAAGAATTTAGGGAACTCAGGGATCCGGCTTCTGATCCGCCACCTTCATAGTCGAACACCAAAAGGGAGTCATAGGGTGGAGCCGTGGGGTCATTGTCCGCCGCCTTTAGATTCTACAGCACAGAACATATTTATGATTAACTGCAAGGGAAAAACGCACTGGTATGAATGCAACAGAACACGGCGTGTGACGATTAGACAGCCAAGCTTTTCTTAACACAGATGTCAAGGTGCACGCTGTGCTAAGTCATAGTTTAATTTTATTTGCTACATTTCTTGGTAGAGAGGGCACATTGTGCATTGCTCTCCCGCTCTCACTAAAGCACACGTTTAATGGAACACAATTTGAGAGCCTTTGGATTTTCACAGAATTTTGTCCCATATGTTTCTAGACTTGACTTAAGGCCCAAGATGTCAAGAGGACTTGGAAAATGTGCCCAAACATTTACACATGCATACTAAATGATTGTAGTAGCTGAGCCTGTGGATATATCTTACATCATCAATAAAGGTTCCAATCTCCTCTGGATTTGCAGGACGTGGCCGATATTGGGGCGCAGACATAAAGGTGGGAGCCACATCATTGCGGAACACATCAGGACGGTTGTCAAGGCCTCTGTGAAGAACACTCAAGTCATAGTCCTGTGGGAGGGGGGAAAAAAACAATAAAAAATATATTTAAAAAAAAAGTGTTAACTAAGACAAAACTACAAAGGAATAAAACCCATAATCTAAATAGACATACCTGATCGTCCTCTCCACCACCCTCTTCATCATAATAATAGATGTTGTCCCTGATATCATCATCGTTGATCAGTGGCTCCTTCTTTGTAGTCGTTTTCCTCCTCAATAACAGAAGCAACAGCAAGACTAGCACTGCATTGTGGATGATAAAATGCAATCAAAGCCAAACTCTGCCAAGCAACTCATTAGACTCCATATAATTTGCTTTGAAGGAAAGGCCTCCTACTTTGACCATTATAAACCTAGTTCATGGGATTATGGAAGAAAAGTAAGATCTTACACAGCAGAACCAAGATGGCACCCAAAATTCCAAGGATCCCAGGGAGGGCCATGGCTGCCCCCCTTAGGTCAGCGCATTTAACATCACGTCCAGTGCAGGCACATACTGTGGCTTTGATGGTGTTGACTTGTGGGACCAAGCCATTGTCAATCAAGTTCAGAGCAACATGGTAGATTCCCGGTGGAACGTCGTTCCTAAGTGCAAGGATAACCGCGGTTCCTAAAGCAGAGATTAGAATTGGTTACTTGCAGATCACAAGTTGTTTTTAAGTACAAATTGCCATGTGTCTGTGGTCAGTGCTTAATTTTTTTAAATCTTATTAGACTTGTACAATAGAAGACCTGTACACAACTTTAGAAACTGTCAAATGACAACATTCAAAAGTGACAGCTTATTTTCCCTTTATTATGGTGGTGGTGTGGGTTACTCCCATTTCTTCATGGCATATTTAAAACCCTACCAACTAAAAATAAGGAATAAAACATGCTAAAAAAAATAAACCTACTGGTTTCATTCATCACAGCAGTCCAGTTGTTCTTGCCATCGTCAAGAAGGTGTACAGTATAAGGAGCTGCAAAACCAGGCCCATCTTTGTCACTAACTGGGAGCACTACGGGCTCCGAATCTTTATTACACACAGTGATTGATCTTTCTTCGATGGTGGGGCCATTATCATTCACATCTTCCAATTCTATTAGAAGAGTCCCAGTACCAGTTGCTGCAGGGGAATCTGCAAAAAGGCAGACGCTTAGGAAAAGCACTTAAAAAAATGAAACAAAAAGGATTGAAAACAATGTCTTACCATTATCTACAGCCAAAATCGTGGCCATATATTTGCCATCTTTAATTGCAGGCGACTCCCTGTCCATTGGACTCTTGACCCGAATCACTCCACTGTCTTGGTCAACACTCAGCCAGCCAGCGTTATCATAACCCACACGATACCTAAAAACACAGCACAATACCATTTACAATACCAGAACCAAATGGGTTAGAGTAAAAGAAAACCTGTCTAACAGTCTTTGAAACATGACACTCATTTCTGGTTTTCGCCATGCAGGACTAATTTATTTCTGCTAAGGTTTATACCAGTACAATAATGACCCCCCCACAAAAAACCCAGACAAGACTGGCTCAGGCCACCACAGCAGTTTGGTAATTTCGTGTTTGCCCTGTAAATATGTCCAAAACTCAAATACAATACCAAAGCCTGTCCGTAAACCCATGGTCTACTTTTAACTCTGAGCTGTTAAGGGTGTAAAGCAGACAGTACAGTGGCAATGAGAATACAGCCCAGGCTATCACAGGAACCTGTAACAAGACTGAAGCTCCATGAAACAGCACATATACTGGAATTTATGTAAATGATTTGGCAATAAACGTATGGTGTTCAGCATCTCATTACTCCAATTTAACCAGTCTTAACTGGCAGATTAGAGTCTACAGCTTTACTTAAGCCAAACTGAATGAGGAATCTGCAAAGTATTATGGGGGGGAAAAAAAGAAAAAGTCAGGAAGTCTCAAAGGTATTGTTTGCCTATTCAGTATTTGGCTTAGAAGTGCTACAAGGTCAGCAGTGGTGCATATAGTTTGTCTTACACAACTATCGTATCTTGTAAACCTCCGTTTTTGCCTCAAGTTAGTTTGCCAGGTGGACAAGTGTATAGTGTCTGAATAAACCTTACAATGCTTCATGCAGAGTTGTCTGAATTTTGCATATGACAAAGATGGATTTTTTTTTAATGCGAGTTTCCTTAAAAGAAGTTAAGTCTATCTTCTCTCCAAACTGTTGAAGTTTTTTCGTGTTGGCTGCACAAAAATCGGTACATTGGTAAGAAAGGCCATATCAAACAAAACCTAAATGATCTGGAGAAGATCTGTATGGAGGAATGGGTCAAGAACTACAGGAAACTTCTAATTCCTAGAATTGCAAACAAAGGTTTCTGTACCAGATATTAAGTTGTTTTTTCTATTGTACCAAATTCTCATTTAAGGAAATAAAAATGTTAATTAATTATTCTAAAAACATGCAACACATCAGTAACATCTGCCATGATCTCTTTTGCAGGTTTGTTATAGACAAAAAAAATAAATAAAATGCTCAGCCACAATCTTCTACCATTTTGTACTTTGCCAGTACTGGAAAACCGAATCACACTCCTTAGTAATAAACAAATGGGCGTGAAAAAGCACTTACGTCACTTTCTGAGCCCTTCCAATGTCTGGATCAGTGGCAGTGTACACAGTAATTTCAGAATCAACTGCCAGATCTTCCTTTACAAAAAGAGTTTTCTCCCTTGGATCAAACTCTGGAGCCTCATTTATGTCGACAACATTCACATTGACTGTGGCAGTGGAAGTAATTAGAGGTACAGCAAATGGAACTTCGTTTTCCACAATCACCAACAGGGTGTACTTGCTGGTTACCTCATAGTCCAAGGGCTAAAAAAAAAAAAAAAAAAAATCCATTGATATAATCATTATCAAGATAAAAGTACACACCCAAAAATATTTTAAGAAGTGTACAGATGCAGTACCTTTGCAGTGGAGAGGATGCCTTCTTGTTTGTTAGGCCCAGTCTTAATGCTGAAAAAGCCACCGCTGTTCCCACTAATAATTCTGAATTTTGCTGCCCAAGCTGGTGATTGTTCATCATCTTTATCAGTCACTTGCATTCTTACCACCACCTGATCAGCTTTATTTTCTGGCACAGATGCATTGTACTGAAAAATGAAAAGTTGTGCATTAATTTTAGTAATGACAAACAGCAGTTTGAGCTCACATGACATGGCGACAACTTCCCTAGATGGATTCCAAAATCACTTTAGCACGGATCCCACACTAACCAAATGACTGATATTTAAATTAATGCGGATTACATATACAGCTGCACAGACTACCCTAAGACAGTTAGTATTAGAACTATACCACCATTTGTAACATGAGCTTGATGCGCAAATAATGGCCTTACCATGCGCTGAACAAATTGAGGTGCTTGGTCATTGCTGTCTGATACAGTAATAACAGCTGTTCCTGTTGTTGAAGATCCTGCACCTTCCCGGTCTGTTGCTATTATCTCCAAGATGTACTCAGAATCTTGCTGCAAGAGATGAATGAAAGCTTTTATTTCACCCAGTCTTTATCAATTTATATACATTGTGAAAACTGATACTGCACTCACCTCTTTGTCTAATCCATCAGCATTCACACGAATTGCTCCATTTATAGGGTTGATAGCAAACATGTTTTTTTGTGGAAGCTCTGGCGATTGCTTGATGATTTCATATCTGATTTCAGCATTGATTGTGTTCACATGATCATCTGCATCAGTCGCATTGACGGTCATGAATTCAAATCCTGTAAATCAGATGTTACGTTAGATAGCCATAGGAAACAGGGGGGGATGAGAAATACTATTAAGTAACAGCATAATGCTTTCCTAATATAAACATGTACTTGCCCATTTTCGAAGATTCTGGTACACTGCCACGGAATGGATTTTCAGTAAAAACTGGTCTATTATCATTTTCATCAAGCACATTGATAATGATTTCCATGGGAGGTTCAAATATATTAGCATCTGTAGCTGAACGTGCAGTGGCTTCCAGCTGGGATTAATCCAAAAAAAGAAAACCCAACATGTTACATCACATGGTCTTCACCCATCTAATAGACTTGACAGATCGATGAAATGAAACCGTTTAGTAAACAAAGTCCACTTGCCTGATATGAGGATTTCTCCTCTCTGTCTAGTGGCCTTGAAACTAAGACAAAACCGTCTTTATCTATAGTGAAAAGTCCAATTGGTGCCAAATTTGCACCGTTACCGGAGATAGTGTACACCATCTTAGTTTCTTTGGCATGACTGGATCTGATCTGAACACAGATGTGATCACTGTTTAAAATACCTTGTGAAACATTCAGCTCAAGTTGGAAAGTAGGCATCTATACAAACCTGTGCTATCTTCAGGGGAAAAGGACCTCTCGAGTTCTCCAAGATGTTTAACGGTGGAATCACCCACTCCCTCTTTCTCCGTCTCAACCCACTTGGTGGAAACGCCACAACAGATACTTCTGAAGGGGATACCATCTATTTGAGGAAAAATAAATAAATACGCAAGCACATGCAGAAATATTCCTGGTAAAGAGCCAAAAAAAAAAAAAAAAAAAAAAAAAAAAAAAAAAAAAAAAAAAAAGTATTAAATTAGATGGTGACATGCTTTAATTTTGTGGACAATGTTCATGTGCCAGATCTTTTTAAACAGACATTTCTTTGCCATTGTGTAAAGGAGCAGTGGTGATGCTACCATCTTCCAAACCTTTGAGTCTGTGGTCTGAAAAGTCAAGAGTCAACCTATGATTTAATGTTCTGTAAACATCCCGAAGGTTTGGGACATCCCGATTGCAAATGAAGCATAAAAATTAACACCACATGAAATACCCCTCCAGCCTAAACACTGCATGCAAGGTAAAAATCAAACAACTTTAAAAAGAGCTGCCACAATGGAGTGGTGCTTGTATGACAGTTTGTTTTGCATGGTTTGTAAATCTCACTTCTAAATACGCATCTAAAAAGCATCATGGAGTATCTTCACTTCAAAACTCAATTTTGCCACCCATAGGGTCACTTGGTCACAAATTATTGGCTGTGAAATATGGTTCAAAATCAAGGCCAAAGCATACACTTCCATGTTTGTCCAGCAGAGGCCAAGCTCTGTGATGCATGTACCTGTGTGGGCAGGACTGCTCCAGTGTCTTTCTGCACACCACGATGGTGGTTAACTCTGCTGTCATGTTCCACTCTCACACGAGCAGTGTGTTTCCTGCCACTGGAGTCCCAGGCATGAACAGTGACCATTTTGTGACCGTCATAAAGTGTGACTGGTCTCTTTATTTTTATTGTGCCATCTGTGCCCACTTGAAATCGCTTGTCAGTAGAGTCAAAGAGGATCAGCGCTCTCTCGTCACAGTCCCTGAAAATAACTGCAAAAAGAAAAAGGTACTTGGCATGGACACCCAATACAGAAGTTGTAAGCATCAAGCGGAAACCTTATCAGATGCTAAACTGCATGGTTTATAAACATTATGCATCTGGGTACACAAAACAGTATTTTAGAATAAAACCAAAAGGGGAGTTTTACAATAACAGAACAGTAGCTCAGCCAAGCAAAAGAAAATCCCACCATGATTACAATACAGTGGCTATACACAAGGCGTTTTAGAAAGTATTTGGAAACCCAACGAGTACTAAACAATTGTCATGATTAAGACTATCAAGGCAGGGGGTGATGACCACATGACACTAGTTTACAGACAGGGGAAAAGTCATTGGCAGTTCTAATATGCCAGCAGTTGTATACTGTCATGAAAGAAATATCCATAAGGCTTTAACTCAGTCAAAAGTGGATTTTTTTTTTCTACACAAATACAGGTATTTCTAAAAAGGACCACCACCCCAGTCACACACAGACTATATTTAATTATCGAATTAAGGAACATTTAACATAATTGAGCACATTTAATGAATGATACATCCTTCGAGCTTAGACATCAGTGACTCAACATGGAGGATTTTTATCTTCCATTGAAAATGACCTGATTCAACATTCACTTTCATTTACCTGGTCACATTTAAACTTGTACTTCCCCCTCCCAACAGAAACCAAGAGGTACCAAGGCAGTTAGGCATGTGTCTGAACTCACCATGAGCACAACACATTGTTCATTATACTACAAATCAATCTCAAAAGACATGCTTGGAAATCTAGATCTAGGGTCAGTAGGGAAGCAGTCTAAATCAGGCTGAATTGAATGTAAATGACAGCATTAAACAATAAAATTAATCACTGAAACCAGAAAAAGGAACATCTCAAACAGCTGCGCATTTACGAAGCATGCCAATATGTACAATGTAACAGTGATAGAGTAGACTCTACTAGGAATTACTGGCATTTTCCTGCTCAGACCAAACACCAATATGCAACAAAAGGTTACCAGATTTTAAACAGGAGGTGATAGAAAGTTAAGACATAATAGATTTAGCCCATCTTTATAGAACAGCTTTTGAAATATTACACATCCTGGGTTGAAAGCACTCATATTTGAAACTAGGGGTGTGCTGGGTAAGTGGATAAATCAGTCAACCGTCCCCGATATTAAAAACTAAACAGTGACAATAGTTAAGACGGCCCAGCTTTCATATAGGAAACACAGCACATAAAGCCCAAGTTAAAGTACTATTATTTGGAATAGACCTTTTATATACACTTATCAAAACGATACAATTTAAAGTCACAAGTTATGCACACAAGATTAGCACTCAAATACAATTAGATAATGTTTAGAGGGCACCCCACCCAAAAATCAATATAGACATACACAAATATCTACGTACAAACACACACGTTTAGTTTCACACTACATTCAGGATACATGAATCATAATCTAGAAATTACAGTCTGGCACTTAACTAAGCTGATCATTATCGAATAAACAGCAAGCAGCACGGAACCGATCGAAACCATGACCAAATCCGAACGGAACACTGCATTTAAACCCTTAACTGTCACACATTAGGTGTAGCTTTATCTTACTCTCACACTAACATTATTTTAAAAGAAAGTTGATCACACATTTTATATATATATAAACAAACAAATACACAAGCCCTGATTAGCTGAAGTAAGAAAATCAGTATTTTCCTTACCTGTGCCAATTATTGCGCCCCTGCCCAGGTGTCTTCTGTGAACTCTGAAGCGGAAGAGCTCAGATCCAAAGCCAGGAGAACATGGCTCCGATTCCGCATATCCGCGCAAAATAACCTTAGCATTGAAACACAAGATATGGCCTATTAGTACTCACCTGTACTCTCCATAACCACTCGCTCCAATATCGTACTAAACGCAAGTAATGCGAACCGAAACATGTTTCGCGCTGTAATGCGTTACTGGTACTCCAGTTTGGGAAAGCGACACGTCCGGCAGTTAAAGTAAATAAAAGCGAATATGACACGGAGCCAACAAAGAAACAACAGAAATACCTGAAATAATACAATAAGAACTCCCAACCGGACACTCCATACAGGCTCCATTCGACAGTTAAACTTCCAAAATGTAATCCTTTGAGGCGATAGACTTGGCGTCCACTTCTCAGAGATTTTAACTTGTAGCCGATTTGAGGAAATGCGTTTCAGCAGGTATTTTTCGGCAGTGACGCCGCCAGGTGACCTCGCCCATCCGCTCAAGCGCTCCCCATATATGGACACAGCTCCCACTAGGCTCCTCCCTCCGCGCAGGTAAACCTCAACAAATCCTTAAAATCTCAAAGATCTGAAACGATACAAACATTACAGCTTTTTAACCGCGCGCACAAACGTAAGAAAATATATGGCATCTGATGAACACGGTCATTTATCTCGAGCTTGCGCCCAAGACAAATGTTTCCTCGTGTTACACATCTGAAAGACTTTTCCTGTGTAAAAGAGCTGCAGCCTAGAATGGGTGGGGGTTAACACCATACACCTCATACGGATCACTTAAACTGTACTTAAGTTATTAATCCCATCGATTGAACATTACTGGGCTTAATTATGATATTACTCCATTTTTGTCAACCTTTTGATTTTAAACAGAAAATAATCACAAAATACATTAAAGTAAATGTTAGAAACACAAGTTATTTATCCCTGTTTTCCCCGTCTTTCTCTCTTTGTAAATAGATGCATTTGCTGGAATAAATCTGAATTAAACACAGATGCAGCAAAACAGGCTCAATTAAAACTACCACCAGATTTTTTGAAAGGTTTCACCTAGCTGCTTAGAATTAACCCTGGGTTCTTTTATGACCTAATGGACTGTTAGACACCCTGCTCTTTGTTTATCAAGCACTCCTGTACACAATCAGTGGCTGTGGATTGGTGTAGTCTAGATTATTTAGAGATGGTTTTGTAACCTTTTCCAACCTGATAAACATCAACAGCTCTTGTTCTGAAGTTCAAACGGGGTCCCTTGGTTTGTGCCATGAAACACTTCCCCAAATGTGAAGACCATACGCCGATACATCACTGTTCTTTCATCACAAACACTTTAATCACACCCAATTCTCATCCCATTGATTAAAAACACCTGATGTTACATTAACTGCTGCAGACAGTGTAATATTGTGAA
>JAUZSV010436110.1:0-10068 GCA_034780495.1 Parotocinclus cesarpintoi | reverse complement strand
GCATAGCGGCAGTTCGAGGGTTTTTGGCAGGTAAGACAACAGGCTAATAATAAAGTCTGCCATTTACTTCACAAAGGGCATCTCAGTGGAGAGCAGACTAGCCCCTCTGGCATCTACCAAATGACATGGCAGCTGAGAATCAGAAAAACAGGCTCTCCAACCATCTTCTCGATCGTAATGTGAAAGCGGGACACTGGTTTTCAACAAAAGCTTTTTAGAAAGAAGTCCTACATGCTATTAAAACTATCCAGGTCACACAATAAAACATTTGTTCAGACACTATTTTCTGTGGCTAAAGACACATGGATCTGCTCATCCATGTCTCCATTCACAGCATGACGCAATGGCAAATGAATACATTTTAAAGTTCTCTCAGAAATACCGTCATTTTATAGCTTGTAAATACGGCTGTTAGTCTTGGCTCCCGCTCAAATCTGGTCATAAATCCTTAATAAGGATACTTCTTCTGAATCACAGAGGAAGATGATATGCACAGCATGCTTAACCCAGAGTTCATGACTTCTCCATTCATCCCTCACATTCATTATCATCCCATAACCAATACAGTACTGTGCTTATGACAGATTCTGTGATAACATACTTAACTTACAGTTTTGTTACAATCATGAAGAATACATCACTAAAGGACAGGACTTCAGATTGGCTCAGCGTGTTAAACTGTACTATTTTAATAGCATCCCGTATGCACTAGGTGTGTTTGCTTTGGTAAAAAATACACAGGAGCTAATAGAAAGTAGAAACAGCTGGCCATGGGGTTTGATAATTAAAACAGTGCAACAGTTCTAATAATCCACCAACTGATTTCCCTAGTTGGTCTCACATAATGTTGCTATATTAAAATATCCTACAGATGCACACCAGTTACGGTACGCCTGTCCCAACCGTCATGCCCCCACGTACAAGTTCACACAGCATGGATTTATTACAGCTTTTGATGCGAGCTTGAGAAACAAAAGGCAGCATACCTAAAAATAGCCCATTTCCTTACAGAGAACAGTCTGACAGCCAGGGCTGGTGAGAGAGCGATCCAGCCACAGAAATAGCAGAGTTGCCACGACAACCAGGCAGATGAAGACCGTCCGCAAAATGGAGTCACAAACAACAGACGTATTAAGTCTTATTTTGCTTCCGACCTTAACACACATAAGCAAACTGGCCAGTGATGACCAAACCCATTCGAAACTGGTTTCTTTAATAACAACAGCTGACGTTAAACGTTACAGTAATTTCTAATTGTGGCATAATTCTCTGCTCAGTGTTTTGAAAAAAAAAATAAAAATAAATAAATACATCACACTGATACGTGTTCAATTAGCTGTGCTCCACATCCACACGTGTCCATTACGGCATGCTAAAAAGAGTCAGAGCTGCTTTTGGAAAACAATCCTATGCTAATGGAATAGGGGAGGCTGCAAAAACAGACAGATTCAATTCAGGGGGAAACTGTTTGAGCCTTCATAAAACAAGCACGTAAAAGACACAGCCAATGACTTGTGCCCTCCGAGCAGGTTACCCACACCCTCATTACCTCTATACTGAAAAAGAACTGGAGGAGGAAGAAGAAACGGACAAACGATAGAAAGACTGACTGCCAAAAAGCCAGTGGGCCGAGCTGCTGCCATGAATCCTGTACCAGCCTCGTTATGCAGTGGAGTTCAGAAATGCAGGTATGATGTGGCTTGTTTGAAGCGTACAACTAAAATAGTCTCTGGTCAGCCTGCACTAGCATGTCTCAAGCTTTCTGAACAAGCGTTCAAGACTTTCGAAGGAATCTACCATGAAACAAACACAGCATGACTGAGATGAGCTGTGCTTACTGTCCATATTTACACAGCTGCTCAGCAGCCTTAGGTCAACACAAATGTTTTACCCTTAATTAGCCTTACTGAGAAAGAGCCAAATGCGCACGTCTATCAAATAGAGTGTAAGGAACTGAGAAACAGAACTTCCTATTGTGTGAATTACTGCTCTGGAACACAGACAAACAATAGCTTTTCCAAAATTTAAGTAATGAAATTTAGATGTCCTTTAGAAGATTTAGATGTCCTTTCTGTACAGATTGGTCAAAATATCCATGTTTTGCCTAAAAATGGTTTATATGTACTCAAATTAATTATTTGTCACCCGTTTTGAAAGGTACACTAAACACTTAACTATTGTATCAGTGTTACCAATCAGTTTTAGAGTGCTGTGGGGAAGAGGAGGGAAGAAAATACATTGTACATTTCTGACAATAAATTGCAGTTTCAATATTCACAAGCCAAACAGCCTAGCAGGTTTTGAAATGTATAATGATCACTGCGTACTTAACATGCAATGCAACAGTGCAATGAACGGTAGAGCTCAAATATTTCGCCTTCCAAGTTCGCTTAGAAGTGACTCAGTATTTGGAGATGATGCTACTGCCATCAAGTGGTGTCAGTGGGAATTCCTACTGCTTTAAGAATGGGACCGTTTTTGTATTAACAGGTTTAAACTGTCCTTAAAAATATGTCATTGATAGAGCATGGAAATGAAAGCAAAAATGGTCTAAAATAATTACTTACTGACAGGTTCAACTAATCAAACAATTAGACTTGCAAGTGTTGCAACTGTAATACACTGCTAACAAAAGTTAGAGGATATTTCAAAATGAATATGAAGCGATTTTATGTTGTCTATTAAACAAGAACGTCAGAAAAGCAAATGATAAGTAAAAAAAAGTTGATCTATAATGCAAATGAGATGCAAAAAACATTTATTTAATTGGTAAAAATGCACTGTAAAAAAAGGCTGAAAGTGCAGAAGTATCTGGACGTTCCCTGATCTTGAAAGTGTACATCCTGCAATTTCCCACCTCTTGTAATGCCTCGGCAACACAATATGCCTGAACGTGCAGTTTGGACACCCATAGACCGTCTTGAAGTTAGTCAAACACAAACAACAGTGGGAACAGCACTTGAAACATTCCAAAATGTGGTTAGCAAATCGTGGAATTGCTTTTAAGAGACTGGAACAGAACGAATAAAACTAGGGCAGGGTCGCTCATCTGCCACAACAGCAAGAGATGACCACTACTTAACTTCCAATGCCTCCTACAACAAGTTCTTGAGCTGGAAGTTGCCCTGGAGCAAGGTAGAGGATCCAACAAGAACTGCTAGGAAATTTGATCCTGTTTATGCCCAATCATTAACAGTGTATTTTGGCCGTCTTGGGTGACCGTACACTCTACTGAACAGTCAATGTGTGGCTCTCTCATCCAGTTTAACATGCTTCTGTTCACCCCATGAATATATTACTTGCCTCTCAATCAACATAATTAAGTTTGCATCTCATTTGTGTCAAACAATCAAACAACTTTCACTGTTTAATGAAATCAAATCAAATGCTTCTTTTTTTTTTTTTTTAAATCGCTTCATATTCATTTCGAAATACAGTGTTCCCTTGTTTATCGCGGGGTTACGTTCCAGGACCACCACTGAACTTCCAGAAGGTTTGGGTGGCATCGTAGGGCTTAAATGAATTCAGTCTATAATGAAACTTTCACAAACAGCGAATGCAACACCGCAGACAAAAACTTGTCATGTCGTTAAGTAGCGACTCACACGGGCGATGCTCTAGTCTTACTTCTCGTTTTCGGAACGTTCTCTTTACTTAACACGCCATACATCACTCTCATATCACACGTTCTCCGTCCGTACCGAGCTTACACAGCACATCGTATCGTACACACTGAGTAGATGCATACAAAACGCATATAAAAACGTAAAATTTTATGATTTATAACATTCCTTTATTGTTAGAATTTTAAAAAATGTATATATTTTTTGTATAAATTGTGATTTCTTTAATGTAAAAGTTTCGCAAAAACACACGAAACAGCGAAAATGCACAATACATTTTTCCCATTAATATTTTTTGAAAACCCGCGAAAGGTGAACTGCGAAGTGGCGAGGGAACACTGTATCCCATAATTTTTGTGAGCAGTGTAACTTCACTCCCCCTTCTTTACATTTATTACTTACTTGTTTACATTTATCAGCGGCACCATATACAGAACACAAATAAACCACATGCTAAAATTGCGAATTATAACAAATCTAACTCACCATGGGATTTATGGGCAGACTTTTGTGTCTTGGTGCTGCTATGCTGGATGCTGTTGGCTGCACGATTCCAGTGAGTAGGTTTAGGGATGATTTTGCGAGGGGCCGGAACCTCCAGTAGAATTCCTGTCCCTCCTCTTGAACTTTCTCTGCTTTGACCCTGAACATCTGGTTCATAGAAACACAAAACAAAAAAAGATCAATACAAATAGCTGTGAGCTTCAAATAGCAAGACTAAGGACACAGTGTAAGGTACAGCATTACTTGAAAAATAAAAAAACCCACATGCAAACGATCCTGTATGGATGTGTTAACAGATATCATTTTTTTTTAAGTTTCTTTAACTGCATTTTTGGGCAGCACCATGGCACAGCGGTAAGTGTTTAAGCCCAGACGCTGCCTGTGTGGAGGTTGTGCTTTATTCCTGTGTCTGTGTGGGTTCTCCTGCTACCCTACATTCCACCCACATCTAAAAGACATGTGGGAAGTCAAGTGGCATCTCTAAAAGTGTCCCAGTGTGAATGATGTGCTATTCGCTTACACTAACAATATTTAAAGTCATACCTGTACATTCTGGAGCTCTAAAGGACCGTTCTTCAACTACAGGTAACCTGTTAAACCCTGGCATCTGGACAGACCTGGAAACACTCATACCAGCACCTGCATGACCTGTGGATTGTGAGAGTAGATTGGTTGATGTTCCAATATTCATGGCGGAGTCTAGGAGACGATTCTACGAGAGCAAACAAGAAGAATACACTTATGAAGAACAATAAAATACATATAAAATATATTACCTATAAAATATAAGTACTAGGTAAATACTAAGTCCCATTATAACTGTTATAAACTCATAACCAGTCAAATGGTGTGTACCTGCAGCTCAAGCTGCTGGTTTTGAATCCTCTCCAAATGCTGAAGCCTTTGTTGCATCAGCAGAGTCAGATGCTCCTCCAGCTGAGCCACTCTGTTTGTAGCACTGCCCGATCTGCTCTCTAATGCTCTGTTCACTTGGCCATCGGCCTCCTGGAGCCGCCGTAACTCAGATGCCACCTGAGCCACACGAGCCTCCACTTCACTCTGGGCCTGTTTATTATGCAACATACACAGTGAGAGTCTATCTGTTTGCAACAACAACAACACAATTAACTGGAGCTCAACATTCATGATCATTTTTGGCCTCTGCTTGTGGCCTCTGCTAGTTAAATGGCCTTTGCTAGTATTAAATTGGTACACAATAAAAATGTAACAAAGCATCGTGATGCAAAAATGAGACACTTTGTTGAGTTGGACGATGCATTGTCGAGTTGGATTGTGTCTTCTTGCTTATTACTCCATGGAATGCAATTGTACATTTTGCTCACATACACATGCCTCGTTCTCAACGAAACTCCTATTTTCTTTTAACTGGGGACTGAGGGTTCTTTTTTTTTTTTTAAATGCTAATGCAAGAACATATTATTACACTTAATTTCGCATTGTTATTTTGTAACCGTTACTCTATAACTGTTATTTTACTATTTAAGGTATGTCAAAGATCCAATAGAGCATTTAGGTTAAGATTTTAAACGTTACTATTTATTTATTTTATTTGCAGGGGACATTAGTCATTTCTTTTTAATTTAAATTCGCTTCAAATTTCTGGGAACTTCAACAAATCCCTAACCCATCATTTCTTGAGCTGTAAATTGTATGATTTGGTCAGTTAAAAGTTAAAAAGGTTTTAAGGACTTACAAATAAATTCTTAGAAACATGTTCTACACTGATTTAAACTACACTGAAAATACAAAAGAAATCTAACATGTAACTGAATTTAAATTATTTAAGGAACATGAAAGTGCTTTCAAAAACCCATATGTATCACATTACCACTTTGCACTGCCTCCCTTGCCAACATGGATGGACTCACTTTTACAACATAATGCTTAATGAGATCGAAAAATACATTCTGACAACACTCCAGACATTACTGAATCACTCTGGAGTCTCAGGTCCTATATCTTTAGTCTTATAGGCGAGGAACAGAATTGCCAGATAGCTCTTTATCATGGAGACAATAAACACAAATATATTGACTGAGATTATTTAATTTATTTAAAAATGATTAATTTACATGGGTCTGATTTAAGGGCAGTTATTAGTACTCTACCAACAAAAATGTAAGTGGGATCTTGGTGTTAACAAAATCTAGAATCCTGTTAGATCCTGTTACTCAATTAGGGGTTATAAAATGGGAAAATGTAGCTATTAATATTACGGTATATTAGACGGTAGAATATTAGACGGTAAAGGGGGAATTAAATAACACATTAGACAGGAATTTTTCCATGAACAACCCTCCGATCAGCCATGGATGGTGTTATGGTAATTGTGTGATAGTAATAAAGACAGAGTTTACCACCAGCAAATGTTTTGAAGAATATGACAAAAACAGGGTTGACAAAATTAGCTTAACTCTCCCTTTACATTTGTGACTGATACACTAAAATTACGTAGGTGTACAGTGTTCCCTCGTTTATCGCTGGGGTGCTAAGTAGGGATGCTATATTTATTTAAGTATTTATACACTATTTTAGCCGTAGAACTTGCAGAATGTTTGGGTGGCATCGTAGGGCTTGAATTAATTCAGTCTATAAAGAAACTTTCACAAACAGCGAACACAACACTACAGACAAAAACTTGTCATGTCAACAAGTAGCGGCTCAGACGGGCGATGCTGTAGTCATCCACTGTCATATTAGCTAAATATGCTAAATTGTAATATTTATGATTTATATTTTTTATATATTTTTTATAAATTTTGTGATTTTAATGTAAGTTCATCAAATACATGTATATTTATACGCTAACTATACCACATGTACTACGCATGTGCAAATCGAGTTCCGCAAAAACCAGCGAAAATCCGCTATATAATTTTTCCACTAATATTTTTTGAAAACCAGCAATGCACAGAGTCCGCGAAAGGTGAATCGCAAAGTGGCGAGAGAACACTGTACTAAGTTGTGTTTAAAACCTCCAGCAGCACTGCTGTCTGATCCAGTCATAAAAAACACACTCTAAATACACCACTACCACACTCGAGTCACTGCAGTGCTCAAAACGATCTACAACCCAAGCAGGACCTGATCTGTTCTGGTCCTTACCATTAAAGAACAGAGTAGAGGGGACAATAACCTCATGTCCTGTGTTACAGAACAGGAACTGCCCCCACAAACCTGAATTAGACTAAGCGGATATAGAAAATGAATGAATGAATCCTGATTCCAGTGCAAATATCACATTTAAAAGAGTTATATTTAAATAAAGGCTGTGCAGTACCTTGATGAGAGGAGCTGTAGCAGCGATGGCAGCAGCCGTCATTGCAGCCACGGTGGTAGCAGTCCCAGCATCTCCTGATCCTACAGCATGATTTGGCTGCACCTCAGGAACTTGCAGTTCACTGCTCTGGGGAGGTCCATTATCTAGCAACTGTACCTTCACTTCACGCCTGCCTGGTGCACTGTAGGATCTAAGAAGTCCATGGGAAAATAAAATCACATTTGGTTGAAATCCAAAATAGCGTTATATAGTTTATTAAATATTATTTAATTTTTCAAAAACGTACCTCTGATTCAGAGCAGCCACAATGGCACCTCTACCATGGCTCGAGTACCTTGATATTAACACGTCTTGCCCTGGGATTTTTTTTTTTTAATGTTTGTAAAGTTTTTTGTTTTTTCTTAATGCAACACTGTGTACAAACTTCTCAAATTATGTAACAATACAATTTACCTTCTTGCTTCTCGTTCCTTGTTTGAGTGATTGATGCTGTCTTTGTATCTTCTCCTGTTTTAACAAGCTGAAGAACAAAGCATTGCATTTTATACATGTGATTTAGCCTTATTTAAATCAGTCAAAAGTCAATGGACACAGTGAATTGCTAAACAGTATGTGAAAACAGCAGAATAGCACATCATAACACAATGCAGACAATTAATCCACAGATCAAATAAACAATATATATATCTAATGCATTTAAACATCTGGAAACATCTAGCATGAAAAATGCACAGTGTCTGTGTGGGTTTACCCTAAGTACTGTGGATTCATCCAACATCCTAAAGACATGCGTTAGATTGACTGATTGACTCTAATGTGCGCTAGGAATCATGTTTCTTTGACTAGTACAGATGTAGCCTTGCCCCGGTCTTGAATAGTAATTTATGACTAAATAAAGGGCCTCCCTTACCCAAAAAAGGTTAATTAGGTCTCTGTGGGATGTCTGACCAAACAGGACAGCAAAACCAGGACTTGATCCCAGATCAACACAGTGCTTGACTCATGAATTTACCAGTATTACCTACATATGAGAGATGGTGGTGAACATTTGAATATAAAGTTAAAATATTGGAGAATTTGTTCAAGGTATTGCCATACTGTGACAAAGTTTTAGGAAGGAGTGGAAAAATGCTGCAAAGAAAAAAAGTGTTAATAGCTAATTAACAAAGTGCAAAGTGAGTGAACAAAAGAGAAATCTTAATCCAATTAGTATTTGCTGTAACCACCCTTTGCCTTCAAAACAGTATGAATTCTTCCAGGTCCATAGTATGGTGAATGATTAACCAATTATACCAAACAGGTTATACTTTCATATGTAGGTTGAAATGCAACATTCACTAAAACAAAAACAGCTGCATCTAACCTGGGAGAGAAACAGCCAAACTCTACTAACAAAGGTGAGGTTTCATGTCAAGGGTTTTGCACCATCGCAAGACACAAGGTAGTTATACTGCATCACCAAAGCCTTTTCCAGACAAAGATTTTAAAGTAGACTGTGGGTTTCAAGATGTGCTGTTCAGGTTCAGACTAAAGACATATCGTGCTTACTTCCCATCAAAATTGGAAGATCAGCTCAGAACTGGCAGAAACCAGTGGGACCCAGGTAGACCCCGGACAACAGTGAAGCATGGTGTAGGTTCCTTGCAAGTTTGGGGCTGTATTTCAGCAAATGGAATTGGGGATTTGGTCAGGATTAGTGGAGTCCACAATGCTGACTAATAAAGGCAGATACTTATCCATCATATAGTACCATCAATTGTAGCAATTTTCCAAACCTGTCTAAAGCTTTTGCGTAGTACTGTATATAACCACCTTATAGCATGTAGTGTTAGAAGTACTGTACGGACATGTAATTTGATTATTACAGGATGACTCACATCATTTATTCCAGCTCCACAGGCATGAGCTGATGAAATATGGCCATGTTCTTCAGTTCCTTCAAAAGAGAAATTGTATTTCAGTTGTGCCTATTGTTCAAAGGTATTATCACACAAACTGAATTCACAAAGCAATCAGAGAACATATGTACCTGTGGATGAAGCCAAAGGTATGTTTACTTGAAGGACAGTTGGAAGCCGTTGCTCTGGAAGTCCATGTTCAAATGTTTTGGCCAGACCAGAACAATTCACTGGCCCTGACAGTCTCTGGACATATATATTAACTTTACTATGAGAGGATAAGGCCGACTCCATGCTTTCACACTGCACTTTCGGTCTGCTTTTCTGAAAACCCACTTCAGTTGAGCGAATTAAAATATCTGCTGCATCAGAACTGGACGTGGATTCATCCAGGCTGATGCTATTCAGTGCAGACAGACCAAGTGACATTGCTAGGAAATAGTAAGAGAAAGAGAAACATTTTCATTTATTTTACAATAATGTTCTAAAAGATGGGTTGTTTCTTAAATACATAAATGGCATACATAAATAAAGTTTTTGTTATTTTATTGGTTTTACATATTACATATTTCAGTAGGGATTCTTACTCAGCTATTAATTGATTATACTAGCTATTTATATTGTTTTATTTTATTGTTATATTGTTTACTATTCATATTTTATTGTTAACTTACATAATTATAATGTGCATGTGTGTGTGTGTGTGTGTGTGTATATATATATATACAGACAAACAAACATA
>JAUZSV010436099.1:0-10069 GCA_034780495.1 Parotocinclus cesarpintoi | reverse complement strand
AAAAATATATATATATATATATATATATATATATATTCTCAACACCCCCCGCCCCCATCTCACTCACACACAGAGCTTTGATTTTTAAGTGTGTGTAACCCTGGAAGGTATCATATGACAGCTGAGACTCGCCCTTTGGGTAGACAAACGCTTTTTTTTTAAACGAGAGAAAGGATAAATAACAGTATTATTAATTACATTAATTCATTGTGTACTTTTAGAATCAGTTATAAGTATTTTGTGTAAGTTTCACAAGTTTTATCTATTTATCTATCTATCTGTCACTCTCTCTCCTGCTCTCTTTTATTTATTTATTTATTTGTTTATTTATATAAATATATATCTCAGTGAGTAAGTTTTTTCAGCGGACAATACTAATGCTCTGTCTTTGATTTCCAATTCATCAGAATTGTTTATAACCGTATATTTACTATTAAGGTTAAGTACTGTCTCCTGCTGAAATTATATATATGTGTTCCATAGGCAAAGTAAGGGGGGTATTAGATATGCAAAAGGGTTTAAATGGAAAAGGAAATTAATTTCCTTTAATTAAGTGAGAGAATTCTTGTTAGCTTAGGTCACTGTTCAAGTATATTAAGCAACGTAAAGCGTTTTAAGGAGACTGCATTCGGTCGAGGCCGGTAGACAGTTGAATCTCAATTTCATGCAATAGAGCTTTTGCCATCTTAGATGGGAAATGTCCTTTACAACAGATGCACTTTCCACACAAAATGCATTTAGCCTTTTTTTCTGAAAGTGGAACAACAAGAAGTGAAGATGTGATCAGATGACACTCTGGTCCTGGCACAGAGATGCCTCCTTAATACAGACAAGTTTTTTTGTTGCTCTAATTGTGACAGTGTATTTAAAACATAAAATGCGTTAGCCGTTTTAGTCATAAGTCTGTTTTCCTACAGGGTACCTGGATTCTGAAATTTTCTATACTCAGCCATATACAATACTCTGCCCTATTTATCAGGACCTCTTTCCATATTAAAGCACTTTGTAGTTCTGCAATTGTAGACCATCTTTTTCTCTATGTACTTCATTAGTCCCCTTTACTCTGTATTCTATTGGTCAGGACCCCCACAGGACCAGCAGAGATCAGGTACTATTTGGGTGGTGGATTTTTCTCAGTACTGTACTGACACACTGATGTGGTGATGGTGTGTTAGTGTGTGTTGTGGTGGTATCTGTCAGATGCAGTTTTTGGAGATGCAGTTTGAGCTTTTTAAACACTGTGTCCACTCACTGTGCACTTGATTAGACAGATCTGCTCTGTTGCTCCACCTTGTAAATGTAAAGTCAAAAACATCAGCTCATCTGTTGTTGTAAGTGTGAATACATACAGCCTGCTTGCTCTTATTTTCTCTTCTTCATCTAATACACAGATAGAGAAGCTTCCTCCTGAGCTGTTCCAGTGCAAGAAGCTGCGCACACTGAACCTCGGTAACAACAACCTACAGTCTCTACCGTCTCGTTTCGGTGAGCTGACCAACCTAACACAGCTGGAGCTGAGAGGAAACGGGCTTGAGTGTCTGCCTGTGGAACTGGGAGAATGTAAATTGCTTAAGCGCAGCGGCATCGTCGTTGAGGAGTCCATATTTAACACGCTCCCTTCCGAGGTCAAAGAGCAGTTCTGGAGGGCTGAAAAAGAAACCGCCTGAGAACGAAGGTCGTGTGAAACATAATACAATGCCGTGGGGGTCATGGAGCAACTGACTAGGAGCATGTCGAGTATATTTATCTCTCCAAGAGCCAAAGCATCAGTTAGCATGAAGGTAATGATGGGTTGTATAATGCAGACTTTTAATGATGTGAAATGTAGATGGAAACACTGACATTTCCACACTGTGCCGGGAGTCTGGATTGACAGTGCTGAAAATAACGGTGCAGCTCATCTTTGCCTTAATCCGTATGTGCTATATTTAGAAGAGCTAACTTTAAAATGAGTCATGAGCACTTTATGGTTCCGATCAGAAAGCTTGAGTTGAGTAGCATCATGAACGTTTAAGAACAGCTCATAGTAGTGAGATTTATCTGAGCCAAGAGGACAAAGTTATGGTCATGTTGAAATTGTAGGATTTACAAACTTATAAATGGCCGTTCAGTATATCATGCATGCATGAACTGGTGTTAGTGGATACCTTTTATGTCAATTATTTGTGTTGGGTTTGTACACTACATATGACTTGACATTCTTAGTACGTTTTGAGGCGCGATATATAAACACGGTCTGTTCTGTGAAAATGGCATTGTACCACATGGTCAGAAATGTCTATTAGGAGCACTTATGGCAATTATAGGGTGAAAACTCAAACGCACAATTTGTTTATGATCCCAAATGCACTGTGTCATGGAATATTGGTTCAGTACTATTATATCAATGCCGATTTAAAGTTAATATTGGATGGTAACAAGTAATGAAAGTCTTTCTCTTCCTAAATCTTTTTATGTAAATCCATACCCATACACTCAGACATATCTTGAGTGTTGACAAGCACTTGCCAATGTGCTATTGCCATTCTATTAAGTAAAATGTAATGGGGGGAAAAACTGCTTATTCTGGTCAGGGTTGATGGGGAGACTGGAGCCTGTACCAGAGATTAATTTATGCTGGGTATAAATGAGACTGCACCCTGCATGGGACACCAGTCCATCACAGAACTGGGTAGGTGTTTTTGTTGCAGTGTTAATAATAACGAATTGAATTTGTAACCTAGGTCATTTAACCAGCCATAGAAAATGAATGGAATTAAAAGGACATGAAAATTTGGTGACTAATGACCAAAGGACGATTTGTTTCAAAACAAATTGTTCCAGCAATTTTTGGGGGAAGAAATGTTGTTATTGTTTGACAAAGTAAATGAAACAGGTTACATACAAAATGAAAATAAAAACTAAACATAAAAAACAGAACATAACTTCAATTTCATCTCCATCCCCTTCCCTCCACTCCTGACTCTGTCCTCTACTTCCACTTATACTCTGGTGGACATTCGTGACAGTTACATAAAGAAAGATTATACTAAAAAAAGTCATACTAAAGAGGTTATTTATGCAAAAAAAAATGTAAGAACTGATAACAAGTTTAATAGGGGGAGATGAGTAATATTAGTTTCGCCAAGGCAGTATTCACCTCTACAATCCTAGCCTATAGGAGCTGTAGAAAACAAAAAAAAAGAAATATTATCATGTACGATTAGGGCCAAAACATGCCTTCCCAATGAATATGTGAGACTCCAGCATTTTGCTTATAATAGTTTTGCAGCTGCAAAAGCAACTAGCAGTAGAGTTCTCTTTCATAATGACAGAAATAAATGTAAAATAAAATCTCATCTAGTGGGAATGTGTGTCCTTTCCTAATTGGACCTATATACTGGTAGAAAGTTGCCCCTAATAACATTTAATTACACACACCAAGGAACAAGATAAGTTTAACCGTAATGAACTGTTTGTGTTAAGGTCCACCCTGTTATCTTCAAAATGGTTTTATTTCATATAACATGACATAATAGGTTGAAATGTTCCAGAATACTAGAATTAATTCTCAGAATATACTACTGCATATAAGATTACTAGCCCCCATAGCCAACTCAGTATCCACATTCCCACTATATTAAAATATTTAAATTCAATAACATAGCTTAAAAAACGCCAATAAGTAAATTATGTCCTAAATGGCTCCTCACCTTGCCTACATAAACCTCAACTTTCATTTTATTCAGTGAATTATTAAGCAGGTGGGTGGCAGGGTGGAGCCGGGCTTAGCACTGCCGCCTCACAGCTCCAAGATCTCTGGCTCGATCCTGACCCTGGGCTCCAATTGTGTGGAGTTTGCTTGTTTTCCCCGTGTCTGTGTGGGTTTGTTTTTCTCCAGGTATTCTGTTTTTTCCCACATTCAAATAGGACAAGCGTATAAGCCAATAGATGAATTAAGAGGTAATGGTGATTTTTTTTTAATTTTATTTATTTATTTATTTATTACACATTTAGTTATTTCCTCTTTAGATTGATCAAAGTCACAATCAAGGTTCAGAGCCTATTCTGGAATTTACTTGGGAGCCCAGCCCATTGTAGAGCTTAAATGACAGCCCCAGGACTTGAACCAGGGTCACTGCAATTCTGGGCTACCAAATTGCCACCGCATCACAAATACTTATATTAATTATCTGAAACAGTTTCCAGAACAAGGTACATCCAGATAATGGGGTTTGACTGTATAGGCTTTACATTTGTGAATATGCACTATTTATGTGTTGTTTTCTTTGTATCTAAAAGTTAGATAAGCTGTCTAACGATGAGGCTTGTAAAATAACTTGTGTTGGGAATTTTGTGCGAGACTTTCATTACTTGCGTGACTCGTCATTCATCAAGAATTAAGTATAGAACTTACTTCACTAAACAATTAATGGTCCTGAAAAATCAAGCGAACAACTGCCAATTCATACACAGTATTCATTCACTCACCGGCCACTTTATAGGTACATCTTGCTAAGGCTGGGTTAAACCCATTAATGCCTCCCGACTGCCTTAATTTTCTGTGGTATAGATTTAACCAGGTGCTGGAAATATTTCTCTGAGATTTTAATCCATATTGACATGACAGATTGGCATCACAGCGTTGTTGTAGATTTGTCAGCTGCACATCCCAAAGGTGACAAACAATACTCAGGTGCATTTTTGCCCAGAGAACTGATGTGACTGGATATTTTCTATATTTCAAACCATTCTCTTTAAATCTTAAATGGTTCAGTGTGTGAACATCCCAGTAGATCTAAAATACTCATACCAGTCTGTCTAGCACCAACAACCATTCCATGTTTAAAGTCTTAAATCATCTTTCTTTCACATTCTGATGCTCAGTTAAAATTTCAGCAGGTCGTCTTGTTCAGCATGTTGTTGTCATGCGACTGCCTGAATAGATATGTGGTTTTTTTATGTTTACAATTGAACACAAGCACACAAAAAAATTATTCTAATGACTAGGTATGGTTTTGTTGTTTTTAAATGCAATTTTGTTTCCCCCTTAAACCTGCACTTAACATTGTGCTCATGAGACACAAACATTGTTTTGAGGTGCCATTTACAATGTAGGTGTTTTTTTCCCAGCTTTGAACTTAAAGTAGCGTAGTTTATTAATAGAAGTGTTGTAGATGCAACGGTAGCGCTGGGTTTTTGTAGCAAATTAGGTTGTTTTTGTTTTGACGTCATAAGCTGTTACACTCAGCAATTTACTGATTAATTTACTGACCTTTGTTACTGAAGCAGATTTCAGCATTTTTATTTATATGGACTTCTATTAATGCAAGGTATGTTTATTACTTGGTATACAGTATTTTAATGCCATTTCTGTACAGTAGTGTACTGTATCTACAGCATATGATAGGGTGAGCTAAGGATTCTAGGGTTCTGGAGTGTCCCTGTACATGGTACATATACCCTGTAATGAACTGGTGGCCTGTCTAGGTGGGGGTTCATTTATGGGCCTTATGCCTTGCTGTCCTGGTCACTGACGACCTTGTATTGGAATAAGCAGGTATGAAAAATAAATGCATGAGTATATGGTCTTATTTTCTGCATAACATTTGGTGTAACTTGTTTAGAGTAATAAATGCCTGAAGATTTGGTGAGGTGTTAAACGCGATATAAAGGACAAATTTATTAATCAGCTTTTAATAGATCTTGTGAACCACAGTTCTAAATAGTTAAGCATATCTGTAATTAAAATAACTTCTAAACTATAAAGTTCTGAATCAAAGTCTTACCTGCAAAAGCAGTGTGACAGTTTATTCTTTTTTCCCCTACAACACATTGGCACAAATTTGGTAATATTCCTGATTTATTGTACTGTAACCTTGTTTTGTTTTGTTTTTTTAGTCCTGTCATAGTTTTTTTTCTAAAATACCATCTAATTATTATTCAGTGCTGGAACTAAATTATGAATAGTATTTCCATTTTGTGCCAAATTATTGGTGTTTTGTGATTTTAGGAGCCAGTATTAGCAATTATCTTCAACATTTAGTGTCTTCAATGTGTAGATCTGTACAACCCCATCTCAAACTGTTTAACCATCTGATTTGTGTTTTGTCAGAACTGAAATGTCAGTAAAGGCATAAATACATTAATTGTTCTATTTTATTGACGTTTTGAATTAAATATTGCTTCCATTTTACACTGCTTATCCTGGTCAGTGCAAGTGAAAGTGTTCCCTTTTTGGGACCTGTAACTGCACCTCCCAGCCTTATCATTGAAGAAACACCCAACCTGGGCTTCAAACCAATGTCCTCAGGAACTGATGAGCAGTTTGCTCTCAGGTGCTGCATTACTACAAGGTCGTTTTTCGTCACATTTCATTAACTGGACATACCACATTCACATGGTCTTTTTTTATGCTACTGTATTGTAGAGGATATTTTTTTTTCTTTTTAAATCTGAGTGCAAACAATACATAAATATGTCAGAGATGCTGCCTAAAACAGAAGTGGAACCCTACCATCTGTTGGAAGTCTAAACTGTTATGCATGTTATAAACTTCTTTATTATTATTTATGGAAATTTACAATAATTATAGAAAAGCAGTACTGTTACAGACATGTTTAGAAGAAACACTTAAACGCTTAGAAGTTAACACTTAATAGGATGGTGTGGATGGACCTGATGCCTTTGTTTGACAGAATCCAAAAATACACTGATGATATTAGACAATAACAAATAAACAACACAGAACATTAACCAGTCTCACCGAGTGAATGGGAACCAGTTTATATAGTTATAAGTTAAGTATAAGAGAGTATATACGTAGTGGAGGGACAAAAAGGAGTACTCCCTACAAGAGGACAAGCACATACACTTGTGAACATCATATACAGCTTTGTTACAAATAAGTAGCAAAAAGTCGTCCACAAAAACCCATCTAACTTGCATTTTTTAAGTTTTTAATCATTTCAATTCAAGTTTATTTATATAGCGCCTTTTACAATGGAGCATTGTCTCAAAGCAGCTTCACTATATTACACTGTCTTAAAAGGCCAATCCCAACATCAACAGAGCTTTAACAATCTCTAGTCCAAACGTAAACTAATGGGCAAGCAAGTACAAAACTGGTAAGGTAGTCACACATATGGATGACATATTTCCACTTTTAAACTCGAATTCCTGCCTCTGCACTTGGATACACATTGTTGATTGTTGAGGTGACCAGAAAGGCAGAAGCACAATTGCTGCTATTACAGCAAATGAAAATTGATCTGATGGTCTGTAAATGGTTCAATACTTGTGGTCTCTGTTATCTTGTGGAAAAGTGAAAAACACAGCTGTAGTTTGTCATAGGATAAATGTACCATAACAACTACAGTCGATTCCGATTAATTGGACCACATCGGGATGCGATCGTTTCAGTCCTAATAACCGGCTGGTCCTATTAAACGAGCATGCCCTATGTTACAAGACGGGACATGCTAAGTAACATATTAAATGTTTAATAAACCTTTATTGTCGATATTGTTATCAATTTACACGTATAGCGAACGTACAAACGAACTACTGTTGCTTACGAAATTTGTTCATTGAAAAATACATTTGCAACCAAGTTTTTTAAAACGATCTACAACACAATGTATAGGTACTCAGCATGCAAGGGATAATACTGTAAAAACAAGTTTTTACTAAATTCCTATCAACGTTTGAAGAACTTATCCAGTGTGATTTGACTCGTTCTCTTGACGGACTGTACTTGAACAAAATCAAGAAAGTGGTGGGCGTGTTCACCTCCCGCTGGTTTTGCTCTTGTCAACACAACTTTTCGGATTTCCTGAACTTTAATAAAAGCATAAATTCTCCAGGGGATCCCAAAAATCCTTCCATATCTCACTGACCCACTTTTGCATCCGCTAGGTGAAGATTTGTGGCTTCTTGTCACGTTCTTTGGTCTGATGAAGCGGAATTGTGGTCCAAATAATCGAATCACATTACACGTATATAATAGGATTTGTTTCTGTACTTTAGGATTTGGTCCGAATAAGCAGTCCGTCCCATTAACCGGTGGTCCAATTTACCGGATTAAACTGTATTAGCACAAAATAGATCAAATGACAAATCATATTTGAATAGAGATTTTTAATGGATATTATTTCACAGGTCACGAGATTAAAATAATTACATCAGTCCCACTTTATCTAAATCTATTATCAGCGCAAAAATCAAGCTTTAGAGCACGAGAGTGCGTATCATCATGAATCACTACAGTGATTTGGTCGCAGGCACAAGCCAAAGGTGAGTTCCATAGATAATCACAGCTGTGACGGTATTTGCAATAACACACCAGTGTAAGTGCTCTGTTGCTTTTATACAGCTGTTTTTACAACAGAATAAAGAAGCAAAATAAATCAAAGAAACATTGAACTTTAATTTAATAATGACAGTATTTTATGCCAAAAAGTCCAAAACGAATGATTTTTGCAATGCTATGCTAGCAATTCAATATCCTTTGCTAACACTGTGTAATACAAAAACCACATGGTTTATATAACAATGCCAAGTAATGCTAGTTAAAGTAAAATTCACTAAGAATTCAATTCAAAATAATAGTTATTTCTTACAGTTATTCATTTTTATAAATATGTTCAGGATGAGTCAAATGTCAGAGGACATATTGCGTGCTACATCGTGGACTTTTGCAGAAAGGCTGTCAATGCCATTGTCGAGGTTTCTTCGTTGGTAGCGGTTCTTCAGACAATCACTACGTGGCTTGTCATCCACAGTTCCGGCTTTTCTGAATTTGGCTATGGGTGATGTAATAGTGCTGTGTGAAATTGGTGATCTTTCTGGGTGTCAGTTGTTGAAATCCATTGCTATGATACGACAGCTGCATTCCCCGGACAGAATCATCAATTTCATCTTTAGTTACCTGTGATGAACAACAAAAGTTTTTAAACCACAAGCTTTGAACCACAAGAGATATTGACAGTCGATTTCTTAGACAATGCTGGTCTTCTTTGATATCCTACATGACCACTTTGCCATTGGGAAAACTTGCTAATTAATAACCCATCCATCTTATACTAATCATGCTTTTCATAATAACAATCATGCATTTCCAGTAATAGACTTTTTTCTGATTTTCAATATTGCATACAAATTTCCTGTATTTTTTGATTACTCTATTGCTAAAACTATATATAGAGTACTTAATTTGCTGGTGACCTAAGACTTTTGAACAATACTGTATGTGTGATTGTTTCATGTTACTTTAGTAACTTCCAAAAGTCGCAAAGCAGGATGCTAATTGGCACCAGTGGTGAGGGAAAAGAGCTAAGGACTCCATTAGCTTTGGTTCACAGAGCGTAGTGTAAAATCCACAGTATCAGGCACTGTAAGAAGTATTAGACAGTTGTTTCAAAATGGCTAGTTTGATCACGCATTGTTTTGATTAGCAATAGTTCAAATGTATTTGCTATAGCTCTATAAATTCGATTCATATATCCGAAGTAACTACTCTGGCGTCACAGGATTCACAGTAGGTCTATGGTGTTTATATGAATAAAATATAATATGCTGTATTTAAATCAAATGTTGGACCCAATTTGCTGAAATTCAAGAGTTAACAATCAGTCAAGTTGTGTTTAGGTGACTTTTAAGCAGACAGTTCATCATTTTGCAGCCAAAGTATTGTTATATACGGTTTATAGTATACAGTTGAATCGGGTTAATGGGACCACATCGGGACGCGATCGTTTTGGTCCTAATAACCGGCTGGTTCGATTAAACAAACATGCCCTATGGTACAAGTGCTCAGTGTTGTGCGTGAACGATTTCAAAAGAACGCGTTCATTGAACACGCTCATTTTTTCGTGAACGTTGAACTGAACGCAACACATTTTTTTTTATAAAGAACTTCAACGTGAATTAGTTCACATGATGTGTCATGAACGGCAGACATCACTGTAAATGAACGTTGGAATATGTTTTCCATTGAAAACTGAGTGACATCTGTTTTGTCTTTTGAAACACAACGAGAGAAAGTTCCTCCCTCCTGTATTCTCACTGGTGCCGCTTAAATCATGTATCA
>JAUZSV010436088.1:0-10070 GCA_034780495.1 Parotocinclus cesarpintoi | reverse complement strand
TTTACTTTTTTCTTTCTCCATGGTGAATATCATTAAACGACTCAAGGAATCCGAGTAGGCAGGGGCTCAAGCCTAAACTGAGACCCATCTGATCCATCCTTCATCAATAGCTGATAGGACCACAGTAAACATTTCTGTGAGCCCAGCGGCTCGTGTCCATTCATACCAGATAGGAGAGGATTTATTTGCTTTCACACATCAATGACCCTGGTTAGGATCGGCCTGTCAGCAGTTGGTGGTTTGTACCTTCTCAGACCTGCTGAGTGGAACAGCACCACAAGGCCTGTTGTTATTTGTTATTCGGTCTGTGCGTGGTTTTAGTCTTTGATCTGATCGATTGATTCACGTTGTAACCAAGCTGTTGTAGGGCTGCAGATGTCTTACAGTAATGTAATTATCAAATGACTCATGCAGAGCTGGGATTTCCCGAAATTCAGGAACAAAGTGCAGATCAAATTCTCGATAAATTGGGACAATTTGTTGTTATCAAATTACAGTCTCACTCACTAAGGCTGTGGTTTCAGTCCCGGAGGCACACTCTGGTCATATTTAATTCACACGTACAATGGCAATTGGCTGTGTCTGAGGGATAGGGGCCGGTCGGGGATCTGACACTGTAACAGAGACCCCTGCTGGATGGAGTTGCGTCCCATCCAAGGCACACATGTCCACACCCTAAAATGCAGCCTTGCAGACCTTGAAATGTGTTAATAGTGTTAAAATTTACTTTTTTTTATTTACAGCAATTAGCAGACACTCTTATCCAGAGCAACTTACAACTTTAAAATCCAAGTGAGTTGAGGTCCTGACTCAAGGGGTGGCAATTTGACAGAGCTGGGATTTGAACCCTGGACAAATTTGTTAATTGTGGGGTCAGGTGTAAGGTGGATATTGGAATGTGCTGGAATTGCGAGGCCACAAAGTTCAGGTCAAAATTCCAGTGCTGTAATCGCTATGCCACCACAGTCCATGTGAGAAAACATGCTGTTTTACCTAATCAATAATCATAATGAATATATTATACACCTCCTTCTTTATAGATTCGTTGTCCATTTGATCAGTTCCAGTTACCATAGAGAAGCACTTTGCCGTTCCAAATTACAGACATTAGTCCGTCTGTTTCTCAGATCAGGTACCATTTTGGTGGTGGATCAGACACAGCAGTGCTGCTGGAGTCTTACACACCTCAGTGATACTGCTGGAGACAGTCCACCAGTCAAAAATGTCCAGCTGCCAGCGTTTTTGAGAAGCAATAAAGGAATAAAGGATAACACAAACTGTGCAACAGATTAGCTGCCGTTTAATTGAGTTTACAGAGAGTCAAAGTCAAATTTATTTATATACCGCATTTTATAATGGAGCATTGTCTCAAAGCAACTTTAAAATATTATATGATCTTAAAAGACCAATCCCAAATTGAGCAGGGTGACAGTGGAAAGGAAAAACTCCCTAAATATAGAAGGAAGAAACCTTGGGAGGACCAAGACTCAAATGCGACCTCTGTGGATGGCCTAGATGTAAATTGAAATAATTAAGTTGTAGTAATAGTCAAATTAGGTAACTAATACAATTTAAATTAACAATACAATTTTAACTAGTAATACAATTTAAAATAAATAACGAAATAGCTTTAAAATAAGTCCTCAGTGGGAGGTCCTTGGAGGCACATCGTATCCCAATAACTAAATGATGGAGGGAGTTACTGCACACTGGTGGGACGGGGTTTTGTTGATGAAATCCAGTAGAGTGATACTGAGGTGGAGGAACAGCTGAGGCTGGGGTGCTGGAACTGGTACTCGACATCAGCTCGAAGAGAAAAGAGAAAATGTAGTTACTTAAGGGTTAGGAGCACAAAGTGGGTTAACAGTCACTGATGCTAGTGAACTCAGTGTTTAAAAACCAGCACAACACACACTAACACAACACACCACCACCACGTCAGTGTCAGTGCTGAGAATGATCCATTATCCAAATAGAACCAGAGAACCAGAACCTGACCTATGTTGGTCCTGAACGGTCTGGACCAATAGAGAGGAGAGTAAAGGGAACAAACAAAGGATGATAGAGAAACAGATGGACTACATTTTCTAATTATAGAACTACAAAGTGGGGTTTCTGTATGGTGGAACGGATCATTTAGAGCTTTAAGTGTAAACATGGGATGTACTGTATGTCCTGTTCATCGACTGGTGTGTTTGTGATTAGCTTGGCAGGTCTGGAGTGAGGCGATGAGGATGTAGCTGTTACCTATCTGAGACGATTAATTAAAGATCAACATAAAAAGAAAATTTCACCATGACGACTTCACCGCTTCCTAACAGCAACAGCAGCGCAGAGGCGTACAACCAGTCAACGGCTGTTTGCTTCTCCATTAACAGACCGCCCTTTAATTTCACCAACACCATCGCCTCTGCTTACTTCTCAGCTGTGTTCAGCTTGCTGGGCCTCAGCTCCAACCTGTTCGCCCTGGTCGTGCTGGTGAAGTCGTTCCAGCGGACGCACAGCTCCTCACGCTCCTCCTTTCTGCTCTTCCTGTGCGGCCTGGTGGTGACCGACTTCATGGGCCTGCTGGTCACTGGCTCCATCGTTGTCTCGTTCCGCATGACCGGCTTTGACTGGATGCGCCTGGACCCGCACTGTCACTTCTGCAACTTCATGGGCATGTCCATGGTGTTCTACGGCCTGTGTCCATTGCTGCTGGGAGCCTCCATGGCCGTGGAGCGCTTCGTGGGCATCAACCGTCCCTTTGCCCGTTCCACCAGCATGTCCAAGAGACGAGCGTGCACCATGGTGGCCAGCGTCTGGGTGACGGCCGGCTGCATCAGCATGCTCCCTGTGCTCGGACTGGGCAGCTACCACATCCAGGTTCCAGGTTCCTGGTGCTTCCTGAACATCAGCTCCGTGCCGCTGGACATGGCGTTCTGCCTGGTCTTCTCTCTGGTAGGGCTGACGTCTCTGGCCGTGTCCTTCATCCTGAACACGATCAGTGTGGTCACCCTGCTGAAGGTCTGCTGTGGCCAGGACTCCACCCAACGCAGAAGGGACTATGAGGTGGAGATGATGGTGCAGCTCATCCTCATCATGGTCATCGCATCCATATGCTGGTGCCCCCTGTTGGTAAGTCCACCGCAAGGCGTGAGATAAACCAGGTCTTACAGAGATAGCACAGGTTCTTGTTTATTTTGTGGACAAATGACGTTGGGTTGGTTTATTTACTTAAAACACCTTTGTATGTCTTCGGATGTCAAAAATAAAAATACACTTATACACATATAGGAACTGCTCTTTACAGCGCTGCTCTTTACTGGTTTAAGTTTTTACTGAACAAAACGAGGAGGATTTGGACTGGTTTAGGTGGCTTGGTCTCTTCTCCAAGAAATAGCACAGGAAATACATTGTGTTCCATATATTGCAGTAGCATCACGGTGTAGGGTGCTGATAAGCATGGTCTGGAAGTACCATATCCTGTGAAAGACAGCACAGGAAGTCCTACCCTCCAACCCCTGGAGACACAGCTCTCCCTACACGTCAAACCGAAACCAAGATGAGACATTAAAAGGTCAAACAGTCTGTTGCTTTAGGAAAGTAATTCCTTATTGCATAATTGCATGCATACTTCCATCAAAAAGGAAATTAGCAGTTTAGAAAGGCTGATTTACGAGGGCAAAATAGCACAAAATATCAGTTCTATCTGGGCGTGATTGGATTCACATGGAGACGAGATCATTCCAGTTGTTACTCTGTTTAGTTCCATGTGGACATGTCTAGGCTTGTGGCCACCAAATTAAAGATTCTACTGTATGTTTCTCTTTTTGATCATTTTAGCCCCAATTTTTTTCTGGTCGGTGTCAGAAGCTCTTCAGAACCTATCCTGGATAGGGCTGGGTATTGTTTGTGTTTTATCGATTCCGATTCGGATTCTTATTTCAGTTCTAATTGATTTCAAGATTCGATTTAAATGGTAAAACAATTGTCCAAATGATCAGATATCAATAATATCTTTATGATAAATCTTTATGATTCATGTATTTTTTTGTGTGTATTTACTGTCAGTGGAACTGGCTAATGCAGGAGCGTCTTACACACTTATTGTGAACAAAGCTTAACGTCGCTTAATGTAGTAAAATAATGACCTCTGAACACAAACTTCTCTCACTTACTTCTGATCATGAATACTCCTCAAACGATGAACCTGTGATCCAAAAAAGAAATCATTCTTGACATTTCTTGACATTTAAACCTGTAATAAGTAAAAAGCTTAGCGTGATTTAACGTACTGTACTAAAGCAGTGACCTAGGAACGCCGAACATCTCTCAGTTACTGCTAGTTATAAGTAAATCTCAACTAAAATGAAACATGCGGTTTAAAAGGATAATAATAATTTTCACATCCCTAAAGTTAGGGTGTTTAGATGGTGCAGCATGCATCGGATGTAACACGCACATGTTTTTTTCGTTATAAATATTTGACAAACGTATGGGTGAAATGTTAAGCTACATCACTATGATATTGCCTAAGTATGAAGGGATTTTATCATGGTTAAACGAGGTAGGTATTTGTAATAAAGAGCTCCTGTTATCTGAATATTCGTTATGCATACCAGGGTTTGACTGTATTTCATATGTTACACGGTTCAACAATAACTATTGTCTGAATGTCCGGGGCAAATAAAATGCGACATCGGGACAGCAGCATGAAAAAAGAACTTGTCCGGTTGGGCAAGTTCGTGTGTGAGGGGTGAATAATTTAAAAAGTCAATTTATTTGAATACTTATCCCCTCATCCTAATCCAGTGAAAACGTTCATCGGTCATCTTCTGCTTAATCCACACTGGGTTGTGGGCCAGCTGGTGCCAATTCGGCGCCCATCCGGCACAAGGGCAGGAACAACCCTAGATGGGGCACCATCGTAGGGCACACACACAGAGTCACACACCAAGGGCCACTTTAGACAAACCAATTAACTTAACACGAATGTCTTTGTCCTCTGGGAGGAAACCGGAGTACCCGGAGTAAACCCACGCAGACACGGGGAGGCACATGCAGACTCCATTTACATTTACGGTATTTAGCAGACGCCCTTATCCAGAGCGACTTACAACTCAAGCACTTGTGGGTTAAGGGGCCTTGCTCAAGGGCCCAACTGTGACAGCTTGGCAGAGGTGGGATTTGAACCCTGGACCATCTGGTCCAGAGTCCAGTGCCTTAACCACTAGGCCACCACAGTCCCATTCCACCTTCTTGCTGTAAGGCAACATGCTGCCAAACAATGAAAACAAACCAATAATATTATCTGCTGGCCAATGACATCAAAGTAATTTGAAATCGTTATGCCACTTCCCATGGTGATCCATCATGTTCTTATGATGTCATAAAGCCTTTGCTTATTTACACCAGAGAGATAATGGGTATATTTTGGGAATGCACACGTATGTGTGTTTATTTATATGTGAATAACAGATTAAATGCATGAATTTGTTTGGGACAGTGACTGAACAAGATAAAAAGTTGTGAAAAAAGTTATAATGGGATTTCAGGTAATGGGAGATTGTATAGCAGTTTGACTGGGCTTTCAAATGATTGTAACTGTAAACAGTAAATTATTATAAACAGTAAATTACGCGACACAGACGCGTTTCTGGAATTAAGAGTTATTTAGGCTTATTTTCACTGTTTTTGGCAAAGAGCCCATGCAGTTTTCACAGCCTGATTTTTGGGTGTATAATCTTTTCCACCACACTGGTGTGTGCTGTAGCTGTCAGATGAACCTGCTTGACTGGAAGGAAGCAGCGCGTTAGTGAATCATTAGAGTTGGCATAAACCGCAGAAGCCTCTAGGAAATGTGGATTCAAGATGGCCGTCCCAGCGAGGTCGTTTTCCTGGCATTGACTAACCCTGTTTCCCCTGGACAGATTTACATTCTGAAGACTGTCTTGTCCTCGGATGCCGTCGAAGAGCATTTCGTTCTGTTCTGTCTTCGAATGGCCACAGTCAATCAGATATGCGACCCCTGGATTTACATCTGTCAGGGGTCTAGACTGAGGCGAGTAGATTACTGTGAGCCAATCCAGATTAACCGCAATCATCGCCGATCTCTGACTTAACCATTATGTTAACTGGACTAAGATCAAATGTGCTTGGCGAGGAAACTGATCCATTATGCCTCTTCTGCTAGCCACTAGCATCTTGACCAGGCTGTTGTGCTTCAGCTTCCACGTCGTCCGTCGTTTCTGCGTCTCGAAGGAAACTTCATAACTCCTAATCATGACTCATTATGCTCATGTTCTGCATTTTCATGTTGGGTGCCTGATTAATCAGGAGTGTGTGTGCGCGCGTGTGTGTTATTCAGAACTTTGGTGCTGATTTGTAATCTGGATAAAAACTGACCTTAATGCTGCAGGTTTGGAAGCTATAGCATCACAACTAGCAAACCCAAAGCAACTCAATGTTTACCTTAATGAAGGCTTAATGAGGCTTAGACATTCCCTAGTTGAACTATGCAGCTGAAAGTTTGTGGACACACTAAAGCATGATTGTAAGTCTATGGTTTATGCCCAAACTTTTCACTAGATTCTGGTCTATGACCGTGAGATCTGGCACTGATGTTGGACAATTAGCTCACCCTTACACCTGAGCCCTGTCTTCTCCAGGCCATTTAAGACAATAATTAGCAAAACGCAGGGACAAAAAAGGGGCTGGAGTGCAGTGAGAGCTTGTTGGGCACTAATGTTTTGATCAAGACCAAGTTAAGTTACGACTGAGAACTGGTACTGGAGTGGCCGAGACAAGACAGGATTCATATTTTAAACTAATGAATTAGTTCAATAAGTCACTTTACATTATTATTCATTAATAATTATAAAATAATAAATAGCATTATATTTCATTATATATTTTGTAAAATATAGCATTAAATATTCTAACATGTAGCCAAAATCTTTTATTAATTATTATAATATTATAGGCTTAGTCAATACGGTAATATCACTATTGAAAGCAAATGATGGTGATGATTCTGTTTTCCTTCTGCTCTCAAACGTATTTAAAATCACCACATAAAATCACCTGATTATAAACAACAACATACATTCTTCTTATTCATTCATTCATTCATTTAGTATCTTCTGCTTAATCCACATGGGGTCACGAGTCAGCCGGTGCCCACCCGGCTACTCTGGGTGCAAGGGCAGGAACAACCCTAGACGGGGCGCCAATCCGTCTTAGGGGACACACACAGACACACCTTAGAAACAAGAATTAACCTAACACACATGTCTTTGGACTGTGGGAGGAAACCGGAGTACCAGGAGTAAACCCACACGTACATGGAGAGGACATGTAGACTCCACACAGCAAGGACCCACCCTAGGATTGAACCTGGGACCTTCTTGCTGTGAAGCAGTGGCACTACCCACCTAGCTACCCACAGTGCTGCCCCCATTTTTTATTAAATGTGAAAACCGAATAATAATTTCAATCTGCCCTTAAACAACAACTATCCTCATCTGTAGTAAGTAAAGCAAGCGGGTGAAAAAGCAGGCATGCAATCTCAAAATCAGACAGTTCCAAATAAAACCTTTTCATTGATTGGACACTGAATCAGAAGAGCAGGACCTTATTTTTGGGCATGTAGAGAAAGGACTGATTTATTCTGTTTTATTTAGTTTGTTGATATTTAAGAACCGTAGAACACAAAGTTCAGTTTATAATTAACGTTACCTAAGACAGACACACTGGACTCGGCTGGTCATAACAATCAACAACAATCTCAGAGTCCACCTTATCCCAAGACCCAGACAAGACGGAGCAGTTTACTAATGCACCACCACCGGTATGCTCTGGGACGAGTCCAGGAAGTGCTTCTCATCACATCTATACACAAGTCTTAGGAAGGTGAGTCTGGAGAGAAAAGTGTCCCACAGCATTGAAATAGCAACCCCTTCTAAGTTCTGAGAGTTCCACAAGCATCTTATCCTGGATACACTTTCAAATCCACCCCAAGAACATATATAAATAAAGCAATATGAACAGTGCAGGTCCAATTGAACGTCCAAGTACTGAAACAAACTGGTGCCCTGTCCAGGCGTTCTGCGACCCTGACAGGGGCACCCCATATCCACCCTGGTTTTGCTGTAGCTATTACACCGTGTGGGTTGGTAACGTAAACCATCACTGCGTTGGCGGTATCAGAAATGTCTATTTTGGGAGGTGTGTCTACACGGGAAGTCTCACAGTCATACTAGCAGTGATTTAAAGGTTCTCAGTGGTGCTCGTTAAAATTTAATCATCATCCAGAACATTGTACGTAGTTTCAGCCTGACCTTGTTCTCCTATGTGATAGGTAACAGCTGTAACACTGACAGAAAGTACATAACGCTCTAATAAAAATTGTTTCTGAGTGATTGGTGTGGATGATTTGCATGTGAGCATGGATTTTCTGGCATGTCTGCATGCATTTCATACTAATAAAGCGTTCCAACTGCCGAACTAGACAGCTTTTTTAAGGTGTCCCATTCAGAAGGCAGCAGCAGACTGAGGTATGAAATGAGGGCTCGTTTACGAAGACATCTTTTAATCTTAATCAGAATCTCCAATAATATAAAATGCAGTTTATTTTACAACCGTCTGTCTCTAATGGGTGAACTCCATCACTGTAGTTATAGACTAAGACAGCAGATCTATGGGAACAAGCTGAAAAAGGAAATACAGTTTATTTATATGTAAATTCTCTCCTGTAATTCTTTTGAAGAAATCTTTTTTTTCAAATTTATAAATATTGCGCTTTTTACAACGGAGCATTGTCTCAAAGCTGCTTTACAATCTTATATTATCTTAAAGGCCAATCCCAAATTGAGCAAGCCGAGGGCGACAGTGGCAAGGAAAAACACCCTGATAGTAGAAGGAAGAAACCTTGGGAGGATCAAGGCAAATGGTCTGTGACCCTATCGTACCAAGTAGGCGTATTTTCCAGGGACTTGGCCAGTGTCCTCTTAATGTCCACTGCTCAGATGGTGTTACAGGTGTAAGACTTACAGTTTTTTAAACAGAAGAAGCTTCTTTCACACATCCACACTAACAAACTGCCTCCAGATTGGAACACCTTATAAATCAAATGAACCTATGTAGTCTCGCTCACGCCATGTCTCACTCTCTTACTTTCTGTCCATGTAGGTGTTTATTGCACAGACGGTGCTGTCAGCGGAGAACCTCGCCGTCCCGTCCCTGTTGCTCTACATTCGCTTTGCCACCTGGAACCAGATCCTGGATCCCTGGGTCTACATCCTCTTCCGTCGTGCCGTGCTGAAGCGGGTTTATCCACGCATGGACTGGTCTCGCGGCTCCATCGTGAGCCTCTACCCCACCTTATCCACCTCTCTGCGAAAGCTCACCCGCGCCTCTCTGGGGAGCACTGGCAGGCTGAACAGCCAAATCAACGAGCAGCCAAAGCAGGAGGAATGTCCACTAGCAGTGCAGAACCTAAGCAGAGCTTCCCCTCCTTGCTGATCCAGAACTCTGAGGTTTAACCCATGGAAATTCATGATCCATGCTAATCCAAGTATCTAATGTAAACGTCTTTCACTGGGGGCAGTGCTTTCCAAAGCGGAGGGGCAAATGAATAAGGCACATTTAAGACCCATAATGCACGTCACTTGTAATAAGTCCACCGCAAAGCTTTATTTTGTTTGGTTCAATAAGAAGTTGCCATTTTGTATGAATGACAATGTTTAAAATGATTTCCAGTGAAGTTTGGAAGCAAAAGGTGCGCACTGTGTCTTCAAACGGGGGCACTGCATAAAAGGTTTGGGAATCACTGCGCTGCACATAAAGTCCTAAAAACAGCAGGCTTTAGTCAAGTGAAGTCAAGCAAACCTCTGTTTCAACATGTTTAAACACCGTCTTTAACGTATCATGATGATGGAAGCGCATTTCATATTGAAGAATGGGGGACGGGGCCGTCCTGCTCCAGCACAGTTCAAAATTATGGCTTGATGGCCCATCACTGTCAGGGTGTTTTGGCACTCTTGGGTGACCATACACCCTACTGAACACAATGTGGGGGCACTCTGGTC
>JAUZSV010436077.1:0-10070 GCA_034780495.1 Parotocinclus cesarpintoi | reverse complement strand
TCGTACAATAAAGGTTTAATAAACATTTAATATGTTACATAGCACGTCCCGTCTTGTAACATAGGACATGTTCGACCGGAATCGACTGCATCCCCTCGTTTTTGTGCTTTTAGCGTAGAGTGCGTTTACGTTTGCAGTGGTTGTTCAGGACTTGACTTGGAGAATAGCTTCAGAAGTGAGCGTGCTTCAAAGAATCAGTGGGTTAATTGGATTAAAGCAGATTCATGGTTTAATTACGGGTGTTGTTTATACTTGTTTTCCCATGGGCTACAGTTACGTACAGTGCTGACTGGTGTAATGATGAGGAACAGGCAGTCGTGCTTTTCGTAATCCTGGGAAACAAAATAAAAACACAAATTAAGAAATATGGATTTTATTACCCATTTTCTTCGTCGTGCCTTCGAAACAGGAATCTGGCTAGCATCAAGCTCGAGCTCGATCCAGCGCTAATAGGATTAAGCTCAGAATTGCAGGATTTTTACTTTTTTTGTGTGTGCGCTGGTGTTCTCTGGGCATGCCCACAATGCTGACCTTCATACGATTAACCTTATTTGTAGCTTTTAAAGAAGAAGCATGCAGTGGAAAATGAGAACGGTCTTCAGTAAAGCTAGCATTTATAATCTAGTTTGTTCTTTTTTTTCATGGCTTGTAAGATCACAGAAAAACGTAAAGTGTACGAGACACTAAAACTGTCCAGAGAAACTAAAAAACGGGACACGTTTGTTACGTAAATTAAACGGATACTTTTCCCAGCAACTTCCTTTTTAAAAATGAAGTCTCTAGCCTGCCTTCAATCCAGACTGCAGCGTTGGCAGAGAAAATGTGCTGTCTGCTTGTTCTGATCGCCTCAAATGATTTAATTGGAGCGTGTTGCATTTCGTGAGAACCACTTGTGCCCCCCACACAGTTTTTGATGACGCACATGTGCCTATCACTCTGGATAAGGACATTTCCCCCATGCTGGGAATGTAAATGCATCATCCAGACACGAGAAATGAAGCAAAAACGTCTCTCTCTCTCTGTCCTCTGAGTGTAACTCCGGCAGCTGGCCTTTGTACCCATAAACACGCCCTGACAAAGCTACTCCATGTTGGCAAAAGTGTCTGGACACCCAAAACAGTGCATCAAAAACAAGTTTATTTCATTTTATTTATTTATATAGCGCCTTTTACAATGGAGCATTGTCTCAAAGCGGCTTCACAATATTACACTTTCTTAAAAGGCCAATCCCAAGTTGAGCAAGCCTATGGCGACAGTGGCAAGGAAAAACTCCCTAAAATTGTAGGAAGAAACCTTGGGAGGACCAAGACTCAACAGGGGGGACCCATCCTCCATGGTGGCCTAGATGCTAACTAAATAAACACCAAAGTATATTAAACTACAGTAAACTAAAGAGAACTACATGACAAAAGTTCCATAATTAACGTACTACTTGAATAGAGATATAAATGTAATAAATTAAATAGCTAATAAAAGTTCTACATCAGCAAAAGCCATGTGGGTTCAGCCGTTTAGTAGCTTGTTCAAGCATCTTCAGCAGTATTGATATACTGCAGTATTTCTTTATATTCACAACGCTAAGTATTAAGCTGAATTTTATCCAACTTATATGTATATGGGTCAAAATGGCAGCTTGGCAATCCTGGGATTTAACTCTGTAGGTTTCTGGTTGATGGTATCTGGTAGACTATGATGTCAAGAGTTACAGAGAAAAAGGAATAATGTCATCTGTCATCACCTAGTAAGGCTGCTTTCAAAGCGTTTTGTAGAAGATTCCCATGTGAGCATCCCTTCCTCAGACGGTTACATGTGCCTGTGACAGAGTCACTGAAAAGCTGCATCCATTCATTGATATCTGACGTCAGTAATCCGACCAAAAAGTTTAAATGCACTTGCTTAATCAGATAATGGGAATGCTCTGGGATCACTGGAGGTAACTGGATTTTTTGCTTTGCAACCAGACCATAACCTCACAGAAGTATGACCTACACTTCAAAATGTAATATGCTTTTAATTCAGAGGTGCGTTTAATTTCGGAGATGCCAGAAAAAGCAGTCACAGTCAATGGAAACGCACATGAAATAATGTCATGTCGTTAGGTCCTAAAGTCTTTTGCCTCACAGTACTCCATGTGTGGAAAAAAATTCATTTAGACTTTCTGGGTTTTTAAGACCTTTATTGTCAAATAAACAGGTTTTTTAACATGTTTACCTACCTGGTTTGTGTAATCTTACACAAAGGTGCTGTGGTTTAGAATAATCGATTCGAAATTTGTCCAAACAAATGATGCAGTTCCCTGGTCAAATGTAACTTTGTGTCTTTATTTACTTTTAAGACATCAGGAAATGTTCTTATTGGGTATAGTTGTGTATTTAAAAAAGAAATAAATAAAACTGCTCTGTCCAGAAAGAACAATATGTATACAGTATGACTTCCAATTATTCAATGCTGAACTGTAACATTTTACATAGGTGGAAATGGCATTTAAATTACTTCTTGTATAATCATGACACCGTGTGTGTGTGTGTGTGTGTGTGTGTGTATATATATATATACATACACGGTGTCATGACTATACAAGTAGACATCATTTATGAGTTTACATTATATATATATATATTAGAGAGAAAGAGAGAGAGATAGAGAGAGAATGCTTAAATAACTTCGGACCCACAATACATTTCATGATGAGTGAAGCAGGTACATAATTTCTTTCATTAAAATTGGTATAAGTGCTAGGTTGCCTTGCTGTTTTGGGCCAGGCACAATACATTCACTATCGTCAGAGGCTGGGAAGGTCACCCAGGGCATGTTCACATCTGGTATAGGCTCTGGACCCTCTCATGACCCTGACTCTGAACTATTAATATATAATTTGCAGTCTAGCCATACATTTTGGAAACACTACTAAGAAAGTATAATTAGTAATAAGAGTTTTAAAGTTTACCCAGACCTTATAGGTGATGTCATTCATAAAATAACACCAATTTGATTTAAAAGACATTACGATTATATCGTTACGACCCAACGTGCCGATTTAAAAGGATTGATCAGACACGCACATAGTACACAAAATACAGTGACTTTCTCTCTTCAGTAGACTAAAAATATTCACGTACCCTCTAAATTCATACAGCAGATTGCAAAATTATTTCACTAATTTTTGTGCGAAGTATCTATAAACAGGCTATCTGTTCATTTCAAAGCGGGTCACAATACTTTGAATTTCATAAGCTCTCACGCAGTGCCCACAGCAGCCCAAAAAGGATCAAAGCAGTCACAGGTCCCAATTTTGCAGCAGCAGAATCTATGAAACGAATTCGTCCCTCCACGGCTGGATGAACCCTCTGCATCTCGGAGATGTAGCGAGCCACGACTGATATATCCAAGTCACCTGTGAAGAAATCAGATGTTACACAGGAACAAGAGACAACCTCTAATGGATGTTTATTTCTTCGATCCTAAGGCATGTTTAATAGCTCTGTCTAGAATTGGACCTGTGTTATGACTGCGTATTGGAACACGTAAACATTTCCTTTTGAACCTTGATGACTTAGAACATAATCAGAGTTCAGACCAGAAAAGAATGGAGATGACAAATGTATATCAGTTTCCTCAGTGTATTGTTTATTTAATCGAGACAAATGACCTGTCTTTTACCTTTGATTGCTTATATTGTCTGCAGTAACGGAAAACATTTCCTTTCACCTTTAATGCTGTTTGTGAAAAGTTCATCAGAGCTGAACACAACGGTGGGGGCAGTTTAAGGTGAGACATCACCTAAAGTCGTCCCTCTACCTTCAAGCTCTGCAGTCAAACGATTTAATCAGAGCAAAGCAACAGTTATATAACTTGAACCCTGACTTGTGAATATTATGGCTGGAGTCTGAAAAAGCAAAGTTGACTCTGCTATCTGAGTAAAAATTATTCAGACATTTTTTCCCCAAATTATTGAAAGCCAGTCACGTGTCTCTAAGCTACCTTACAGGGTGTACTTCTTGGTAGGTGGTGCTGGTATGGTTTACCTTTTTAATAAAAAAATGTGTTTCCTTGTCTTTGTATTGCTTTTTCCTTCTTCATTATTTCTTTCCTTTTCCTTTACACACTCACTCAAACTGGGGAACTTTTTTAGATTTTCTTTTTATGAACATAACGTGTCTTTGGAATGAGTTCTTGGACGACACCTACACAGGCACAGGGTGAACATGCAAAATGTACTCAAACAGTAGCCTGACGGGTACTCAGGCTCTGAAGCCATGATGTAACAGAGCTAACAAATGTGCCTTATACAGTAAATGTTCAGTCAAATCGCATCATCTGAATGTTCCAGCAAATGGTTTGGAGGACCGATATTTGGATAGGCATTATTATTATTAGGTCTGATTTTCCTATGAGGAAAACTCTACTTGGTTGCTATTGGTCTGTGATACCAATGAAAAAAAGAGATCTCACTATTTTTTGAGACTTTATCAATAGTGATAATATCTCTTTCAGCTGCCTACACTGGCCCCATGTCTTTCGTGATGTAGTTCCTTGCCATCGGATGCTTTTTTCCCATAAGGCACTTTTTCTGCCATGTGCGTGTTGTTATGCTGCCACCTTGGATGGTTTAAACCTGTCGTGAACAGCTAACTCCTGAAGTTTGTCGTAATCTTTATATTCTTTACCATGGTCAGTTTCCAGATGGTGAAATTAGTTAGTTGTCAAGCTGCCTTTAACAGGTATCGGTTTCTGAGATCACCGTCTTTTGAGCAACCTCCCTCTTTTCAGTAAATACTTGACATTGGCAGCTCTTGCACTGATAGAACAACAGAGTTAGCCCCTAGAAACTCAGAAACTTGGACAAATGGAATCTTCCAATAAGTTAGAACACAGAAATAAGAATGGGGCCCAATGGGAGACCGTTAACCTGTAAGTCAGGACCCAATAGTAGTAGGGCCTCACTGGGATCACACATAATTAAAGCTGGTTTATATCCCAGCAGCAATGCAACTCATCACTCAGAATGCAGTTCAGAACCACATACACAATCCAAACAACACACCTTACCTTGCCCGAGGCAGGGTACGAAACAGAGGTGCTCAGTATTAAGCGTGATCTATGTCAAAGTTCAGATCCAAAAAAATAAAACCCTTACCTAGTGAATGAAAACTGGAAACATTTTCATTTGTCCTTTTTGTAAGATTGTGTTAGGTTTGTTTTTAGAAAATGAACCTCATGATTTTTTTTTTTTTTGCACACTGACTCACCACTGTCATGTCTGAGTTTCCCACCCTTGATCATAGTGTAATTGTCTCCTCCATCCACCAGATAGGATGGCATCAGGACTTTGTAGACAATTTTCTGGTCTATCGGCTCATAACGTGGCACTCTACATTTGTTACACAACACACTGGCCTTCTTCACTCGCTCACCAGAAGGCTTGGACAGGTCATACTCCAGCTGAAACCCTGCATACACACACACACACACACATACACACACATTTTGTCAAAACCTAAAACAACAGATAAGGTCTGAAAGTCTTCCCACACTTTATCTTCAGCTTTATCAGGCTGCTGTCAGAGCACGGATAGGTTTGAGATTGTTCAGAACAGTGTGTAATGATTGTGGAGTTGTGGGTCTCATTAGCATGAATAAGAACAGAAGTATGGTGCACTGGCATATCGGCAAATGTATTCAAATCGAACAAAAATGTACTATTACGCAAAACCAAGTTAAATAATGGAAATAATTTAGCTGCTTTCAAAAATTGATTTGGATCCTTTGAGCCTCCCTATGAGTATCTAAGAAAAGCTGCAGCACACACACACACACACACAGGCCAAAATAATAAAGTGATTCTGCAAATATGTATTGGCAACAGGTAACACATTCTAGCTTATTTTTCTTTTTGGTTTCTTTTATAGATTTTCCTTTCTTCATTTTGCCTATTTTTTTTCTACTTTAAAGACAGTTCAACATTTAGTAAAAAATAGACATAAGATAACTGAATATCAAGTATTTTATACAGAATGTCTCTATTGTGTGTGTTATGTTATTTTATTAAACATGTGCAAATTGTATTTCAACAAACTCAGAGCACCTCAGAGCAGACAAAGACTGCAGCTTGAGAAAATTATTAAAATGACTAAAGTATTTATTTTTAATTCATATTTTGGATTTCTTTATGTCAGTAGCTGAGGGAATGAATATAAATCACAACTAAGTACCTGAGACCTGAAGGAATTCTCCAGTGCTGCCTCCATATCTGCGTACACTATGCTCAAAGGCTTGGAGAAGAGTGGAGCCGTTGAGCTGAACCAAGTCAAACGTGCCACCAAACGGCAACACGGAGATCACGTCCTCCATAGTGATGGTACCTGAGACACAGATTCAAGTCAAGTCGAGCCTCATCAATTTCACTATAACCAGGAATTATCACTGGAAGGAAGAAAATTAGGCAGATACTTATTTGGTTGGTAGCGCTGTCCAGTCAACTGAACTTAAGGAACAGAACATGCCTGTAAACTGAGGCATGTTTGTGAATAAATGATTTTTTACTTACGAATCTATCCAGATACGTCAACAGACTTTTTACCAGTACATACACGTCTACTTTATTAATACTGGGTAGAGGTCTTAACTTTCACTTTTTTGTGGCTTACTTTGACCAAGAAACCCATCACAAAAAAATGCGGTTTAGCAGTTTATCTGATCATATTACTGCAATATATCTGTGGTGAGCCCAATAATCCAATTTGTTCCACAAGATTATTTAATCGCTTTATAATACGAAACCTGTAGCAGGACCAGTATGATCCGTTCCAGATGTTTATCTGTCTGTGTTATACAATGGAACCAGTTGCGAGACCAATTCAATTCGTTCCAGTGGATTACTGAATTGTCCCATGGCCTGAAACCTGAACTGAGGCCAATTTGTTCCAGTAATTATTTGTTTCAAAGCACACACCTGTAGTGAGATCAAAGCAATTCATACCTGACTGTTTTTAGTTTGACACCTGTCAGATTAGTACAATTTGTACTCCTATTAAATGAGTTTTCAGGCAGATGAAGACAAAGCTCACTAAGGCCATGTGAGACTATTATTATTGGTAGTAATGTTCTTACCTTAATGACCTGTTTTCTCTGTATTTTCTATGTAACAATTCTGATCACGCTTCAAAAATATCTTCTTAACAATGCAGGTATATTATGTAATAAGAAAACATTTGACAGAAATGAACAGTATGAAAAGTACCATTTTTGCTCCTCTCATCAATAGGGCTTCGTATCCCTCCTCCATTGATAATACAGGCACTAACATGGTTCCACTGGAGTTCGTCTGGATATTTGATATTGTGGTGAACCTGCAAAGAGCAGAACAAAAATCATTTATTTACAATCTCACACATGTAGTTGTGTTTAGAGGCAGTTATATTAATATATAAAAACAATGTAGATGGTAATGTTTATCACTTTGATACAGTAATTTAAACATTATTTTTGAGAACAATTCCAAATGTTTTGCCTCAGGAAGCAGTTGCAATTTCAGGAAAATTTCACTAAATTTCAGTAAAGTTTCAGTAAACATTTCATCCCAAAAAGGACTTGCACTTAAAAAAAACTTACACCCTAAATAACCAAAGGGCAATTCACCAACAGACAAACCGCACCTTCTGAGGTGGCTTAGTTGAGCCTACCCAATTCATCTTCTATATCTGGCAAGTTTGTCTGTTGGCTGAATTGTGTGATAAAGATGAAGATACAGGAATGGAAGCTATACATAGAAATCCAGAGGCAACTTATTTTTATATTAATTTAAAATTTTCAATTGTAAACTTTTTTATTAACATTAAATTTATCCATCCATCCATTATCTACACGGGATCACGAGCCAGCCATTACCCACACGGCAACTCTGCAAGGGCAGGTACACCCCTAGACAAGGCGCCGATCTATCGTTGGGCACTCACACACAATCACCCACACAGTCACACACTGAGGGCCACTTAAGAGACACCAATTAACCTAACACTCATGACTGTGGGAGGAAACCAGAGTACCTGAAGTAACCCATGCAGACTCCATACAGAAAGGACCCGGGCCACTCTACCCTGGGATTGAACTCAGGACCTTCTTGCTTGCGCTACTAATAGCCATTAAATATATTTAAGCTGTTATTTAAAGCTGTTCTGAGTGGTGGCAGTAACAAAATACATTTACTAAATACTAGTTTACAAAATTATTTACTGTGCTTTAGTACAATTCCAAAATATTGCTACTTGAACATTTCTATTATTTAACGTGTAAACTTTCACTCAACTCCACTACATTTGAATCCGCTGCCTATATGCTGTTGTAACCTCTGTTGTTACAGTTTTTATAAAACAGTTTGTATAGAAGATATAACGTAGAATATTGTACTCTATTGTATATATTCAATATTGTAAAAGTAGAAAGTAGAAACTTCATCAGAGGAACTCTACTTTTACTAGACTAAATTGTATTAGCAGTGCCCATACTTTTACTTTAAAAAATTGGATGGGGGTCCAATTCGTGTATCATGTTTCTCTTGTTTAGTACAGCATGTATGTATGTATGTGCATTCGTTCATGCGTGAATTCCAACCTCTGGTAAATCTGACCAGAATAAAGCTGGAAAAAATCTCCTAAAAATATCAAAGAAAATGTAAAATAATTGATGTAATTAATTCAGTTCAGGAGAGTTTAACCAACTGGTAACTGACCATGGCATCACAGATTAAGTTTCCCAAGTTGCATTCACGGAAGCGACACTCTTCAAATGTTCCATTGAGATAGACCAGTGTCTTTCCCACATACTGGGATGAGTAGTTGGCCAACTTTCCTTTCCAGGCATCAACATCAGCCTTAATAGCTGCATCTAAAGGTGAAAATACAATATCAACAATATATACCATAAAAGTACATTTCTTTAGATAAATGTTAATCTAAACAACGTGTTTGCAGGCCTGCAGAGCAACTTGATTTGTAGCAATAAAATTATTGTAATCCTTTATGTAAAATAATATAGATTTTAAAAACTGCATCAGTAAAACTGCATTTTTAAAACTGCATTTCATCAGTAGTTCCATCTGTTGTTCTAAGCAAAACTAATAACTTAAATGAATTGTAATCTGGTCATTTATCAAAGCCTACCATTAATCTATCACACAACCATTGAACTAGTCAAACTGATTTGGATTTGGATGTTTGAAATGCAATAGTGGAGTCTGTCATTGAGCAGATAAATACAGGAACATTTTGTGCAATATATTTAAAAATCTGACAAATCTGTAGGCTACAGTGGGAAGAATTTAGACTCCCTCACATCTCTGAAACATCTGGCAGTCCATTTGCATGATGAACCTTGTTTCAAGTCAAAATGCTATTTCTTTATGAATGGAGGTAAATACTAATACCAACATATAAAAAGTTTAGGTCATTGTTATATTTGTTGTTTTAATAATGAAATAATGATACTTGAATTCGTCACTAGTAAAATTCGTTTCACCGATCTTCATTCTTTGTGAGCATATGATACCCTTTGCCTGGTCCCTGTTCCCTTTCTGAAAAAGTGTTTCTTGGCTGCAAAAATACCATTCCTTATCAAGCTTAATCAAACTCTAGAACTTGGCTTCTGTAAAAGTTGAAGCTGCCAGATGTTTCAGAGCTGCTAGGGAGGTCACACTAAATTCTTCCCACTGTAGCCCACAGATGCAGCTTTTTTTTAGTTTTTTTTTAAAGTATTGCATTAAAAGTTCCTGTATTTTCTGGTTCTCATAAAGAGGCTAAGAAATAATTACATAATGGTCATTATACTAAATGGTACATAAGCTATTTCACAAAAGTGTGTACACCCTTCACAATTTTGTAACTATTTTTTATATCTTTTCATGGGACAGGGTGGCACGGTGGCTCGGTGCCTCACAGCAAGAAGGTCCCAGATTCAATCCCAGGGTGGAGTGGCCTGGATCAGGGCCGTGGCTAAGGGCGGGCATTGGGGGGCAGTGCCCGTCCAATAACAATGTCTTGCCTCCTCCCCACAACATTTTTTCGTATATATGAAAT
>JAUZSV010436066.1:0-10071 GCA_034780495.1 Parotocinclus cesarpintoi | reverse complement strand
GGAGTACTAGTGAAATATGAAAATACCTTTTTTTTTTTCATTTTGGTGCCAATAGTGTTACAGATGTAAAAGATAAAGCAAAATACAAAGCCTGTGCCGCGCTTACTGTACTATTCATTAAATGCTTGGTTTTCGAGTCAAAGCCAGTGCCAACACAGCATTGCCACCCATAAACTACAGGAGGATTTCAAGATGACTTAACATGCAACACAAATGACAAACGTAGTCTTATTCAGAAGTTGGGTACTCCTGCTCAGTGTTTGCTGATTTGCTAATTTTCTAGAATTTACCAAGTTTTAATGCATACAATTTTAAACATATGGAGGAAAAAACATTAATTAAGCTTGGCATGTACATTTACGGAAATAGGTCATGAGGCAAGAAACATCTGCTGTTAACTCATTTTCTAAGACTATAGAATTTTTGCCAACCATACCAACCAAAAAAAAGCAAAACAAACAACCATAACAGCTTAATAAGTGTATTCTTGTTTAGATTCCTGATTATTAGGACTAGATTATGTTACTGAGGTTGTATGTTACTTAAAGCACTTTTGTAAGTTGCTCTGGATAAGGGCGTCTGCTAAATGCTGTAAATGTAAATAACGTCTGTCTTTACCTTATATGCAAAGTTCTCCACCTTTGGACACACAGCTTCATGCTTACATAGCTTCTTAATTGGAAAGTCGTACACCCTCGTTACAGGTACGTTGAACAAAGGCTTACTGTTGATCAGGCAACGCTGACACGCGCACAGTGATTTCCTGGCTGCAACCCAAACTACATATTACATATCAACTAGTATGAATGATTCTTTGGATAAATGCTACTTATCAAGCCACATTTAAGTACGACTTATCAATAATATGTTTGAAGCCATTGGTTGTGTTTCAGCAATAAGCCATACAATTAAATATGGTTGTATCCAAAAACCAGAAAGACGCTGTTGTTCACATTTATTTATTTTATAAGATAATATATTTGTAATACAAATATCATATTTAGAGTCTTGATCATCCCATGGTTTATTCCTAATAACTCTGTGGGTGTTTTTTTTTCCTTTCCATTGTTGCCCTAGCCTTGATTTTATGATTTCTTGCTGCTCCCCATCCAAAGACCATTCTTGTTTAAGATTCTTTGGACTGTAGGAAGGTCAGCTTGGCACGCCGATGAAGCTGCCATATCTCTAGATCAAATGTAAGTGGAGGTCACATGGGGTAGTAAATATTTGCCACTGTAGACTGCAGAAGCTGCTTTTCTGATTTTCTATATTTTTGAATACAGCATAAGAATTTCCTAAATTTCTTGGATGTATTATAATAAAGGGAGTGAGAAATAATTCACATTATACCTCATCCCAAAACAATGGTCTGATCTAATAGTGGCTTAAGACTTTTGCATAGTCCTGTAGTACCACAAATACAATGATATTGCCTTCAACATCACAAATACCAAAATTGGGAGCTGTTGTTTAGTAGTTTAAATGCATGCCTAGAATCAGCTCCATTGTCCTGATCTCTGACCAACAAATTGGTACAAAACAATCTTTAGACCTGAGAAGCATCTACTTACATTCATGCCAAAGAAATCTTGCTCGGGCAAACCCTTATTCCTCCTGCTATGAGAAGTTCACTTTTTTGTAACGAATCCTAACTAGGAAGAATTTAACACGTTACGCTTTATTTATGTTGATTATTCTCACTGACAGAGGGTTAAGAGTAAGAAAATGTTATTTCATGATTCAGCAATACTATCCCCTCAAAGCTGGTTTATATTTCTGTATTAGGAATGGACTCGATTTGTTTAGAAACAAAAGGCTAAAGGAGGTCAGACAATTAAAAGCTGATTTGTATGACAGACTTTCATTTACATGCCACATTTGCTTACAATTAATTTTAAAAAAGAGACACAGCTACTGCATGTAAACTGTGAAAGTAAATAAATGCCCATCTCAGAGTTGCTATTCAAGGGTTTCTAGGCTCAGTCTTGATTAATTACAGTTTAGTGAATCATTTCACACCAAATTGACACACCAAACTAAGCCATGGCTTTCCTTGTAGTGCGTTCCTCTGTTTACTTTAAAGTCTGACTACTTTTATGACATTGTAACTTCTCATACGATTTTCTCAGGCTGATATAAAATCATTTGCTGCTACTAGAATCGTCTGGTATTTTTAACAGGCATACACGACATCCTGAAGCTATTTTGAACGTGTGCCCCTCTAACTGTCTTTGGAAAGCCCACAAACGAGCGTGCTACTTGAGCACCAGCAGCTCTCTTGCCGTAACAGAATCAAAGAGAAACACATTCCAGAAGTCACTAAAGCCATCACATGGTCAGTCTTTACAGTAAGCCTAGCAGACATGAAGGCTGAATGAATTTGTGTTTGGACCTGTGCCAGAACTGCCATTTTCTGCTTCAGTTTGAAGCCTTGTAACAAGTGACCTGCACTGTTTGCCAATATTGCTTTTGCTACGATTGGTGCATTGGATAGTCTGGAAATGTTCTTCAGCATGTTCTTGGGAAATAGATATGATTAGCAACACTCAAGAAAACCAGATTAGAAGTGTTTAAATCATGGGTCAAGGTTTATGGTGCATACAGTGATTTAATAATGTTTACTGGTAAAGTAGAAGTGACTGTGTGGTCAGTTGGAAGGATCTGACTTTAGGTCTTGTCGGGCTTCTGTACAAGACCCTAAACCCATAAAAGCGTAACCTTAAATCTCTGTTTGTGCGCCTAATAAATACTATAAATGTAACAGAAACGGCAGAACAACGTTCTACTGTGATTTCAGATTTTTGAGTGAAATTCTTTAAGGGTTGAGTTTAAAAAAGGTTATGTTCAGCAGATAAGATCTGCTCATTATGTGTCCTCAAAGTGACATGCAATTAATTATCTGGTCATTATCGAATTTTTGTAGGTGCCTGATTATTCAAGTGGTTATGCAAAGGAATAGGAAGTTCGATTTCAGATCAGATAAAGGATTTAATATAAAGGAGCTGGACCGAGCTCCAACAAAAAAAAAATCTGATTTCTGAGCACATATATATGACCATATTCTGATTTCTGTTTCTTAGTCTGTGCATGCGCACAATCGTAGGCAGAAAGCAGCTAGCAGAATCAAACCTGAATGCCAGTCCCACTTATTCTAAGGGACTTCACGTCTGCCTGGCTTGTTTTCGAATTGTTGCGTGTTTCTCTCATGGGATCTGGCAACCTTTGAATTAAACAATCAGTAAACTGGCTCTTAAACACGTTTGGGGAGATACAATACATTAGTCAGAAAATTAGGAAATTCATAATTAAGTTTTATCGGATTATTGCTTGTGTCACGTAAACCCGGGGCCATTCCATTACCTTCTTAGTCCATAAACTCACGCATCAGATGACTGACAAAAACCTTTTGCACTCACACACTTGCACAAGCAGTTATGGGACTGGACTATGGAACATCAAGTTGAGGGTAAGATGCAACTGTTGGGCTCTAGAGCATAACCCCTAACTGCTTGGGCTTTATCAAGCAGGCTCGTATCATCATAAGTTGCTAACTGATCTACTAATGATAAAAGCAGTAAATAATATGCGTAAAATGTAATATGTGTAAATCCTGTATTTCACCATATAAAAAGGGGTGTATTTTTAGTCTAGTCAATGTAGCTCAGTCACCATTGTTGCTCTGCGTGCCTTTAATTGCCCCTAGGGGATGAATAAAGTTTTCTGAATCTGAATCTGATTCTGAACCCAAAAGCAAATTAAAGGATAATCCACAAAAAGCTTTCATCTGAACCATACAAATGCTATTTACCAATGTGGTGAAACAAAAAGTCGATCACCTCACTCCTGCATTTTGTTAAAAGTCTGTGTTAAAAGACTACATGCTTTCCCAAGTCGAGAGAAACAGATAAGCCTAATCTGGTGTGTTAAACTCAGAGAAAAGTTCTAACCTAAGCACAGGTTGTTTGAAGATTGACAACCTTGGTTTATAGCGTGGCCTAAGACTTCGCGCAGTCTTCATCCCCATTAAAATGACGTAGCTTTCCGACAACTGCCAACGTTTATGACCAATAACCTGCAGATACTGTATCAGGTCAGCTGGCAACCTATTCCAATGAACCCAGTGACCGGCTGAGTCTCAATAGACGCACTGCACCTTATCTTTAGATTCAGTGTAAACAAAGTCTGGAGGCGCAGAAAGCAAGTTCCTTCATGGCTGCACAGTTTCAACTTATTTTCCTAAATTCTAGAGTAACATTTCGTAAGCAGTGACCTCTCGACAGCCATGTCGTGATAACAAATGTGCAGCGTTTGGCTTCTAGTGAAGTTTATTGACATACACATTTTCCTTCCTCCCTCCCCTGCATTGTTTGTTTCTATCAGGGAACTCCACCCTGACTGTTTATGACTTTGCCCCTGTATAGCCAGAAAAGTACGCGAGCCAAAGTTAGTTATTTACGATCCAGATACCCCATAAAAACCCTAAAGGGAAGCATTATTATGGCACAGGTCTTCAGGAAAACTTTCTGATAACAACCCGGTAAAAACGCCCACAGAAATGTGAGATACGAGTGAAATTTTGATTCTGTATGTACAGCAGAAATCAGGTGTTTACAATATCAATATTGCAAGGGAATCAAATTATTCAGTGTTCAGCAACAAGTCAGTAAATATAAAGGTGTGGTGTTTAAAAGCAGTTTGGCGTGTCAAATGTAAAGTGCCGGGCCAAAGTGTTGCATTCAACTGGAGCACAAATGTATTGCAACATTAATTCAGGATCAACTTTTCTAATGTTTACTCATTCATCTTGTTGTTGTCATATTGTTCATGCACTTCCACAAATCAGTTTTCATTTAAAGGTAATTATGTATTTTCAAGTCAAATAAACACACATATACTACTGATAAATTACAGGTATGCACCGTTTAATGTCTACCAAATTAATGGCTGCTTGTTTTAACAGCAAAAGTTTACATTACAAAATGAAATAAAAATATGTCAATAGTATAGAGGTCCAAAATGTCCAATGTATGATGTTACAGTAATTACCTTGTTTTTCATAATAATCATTACAGATTTCTATATTGACTGCTTATTTATGTACAGTTACGAAAACAGCTGGTCACCTTAATAGCTGATCAATGCAGATACACGGGCAGAGGCGGGAGTTAAAGAGCAGACATAAATCAATCACTAAAGTTGCTCTTAAGCTCATATTTGCACTAGAGCCTGACATGTTTACGTATTGTTTGCACACAGTTTTCTTGCGAAAAATACCCTTTATATTTACATTACAAAAGCTTAAAAAAGGCTATGTGACTATGGAAATATCTGGTCAACAATCATTTCACTCAACATCCTGTTTCACAGAATGTAATGCGGATGTTAAACGGCGCATACCTGCATGCTTTAGTCTATAACCCATACTGTCACGGAAGGTAGAAAAACTGTACACACTATATATATTTTTTACATGACCAGCAAAACCACAGCCTTAGAAAATCTGCATGTGAATGACTCCATCAAGAACAAAAAGCCACACATTTCTGCCTCTTACCTTGCTATGTTATCGGAGATGCAACCTGGGGCTGGGTAGCCCTCCCCACAGGTGGACAGTGGAGCCTGTGACAGGCCCGGGCGCGTTTTCCACGTCTCCATTAGTGCTGTAACTGGAGAAATTAGATTCAACAAGGGGTTTGTCTGGTCCCGCACGTCATGTCGGGAAAACGACATTGTTCCTTGCGCTCCAATCTGGTAATGAAATGAATGTCCACCTGAATTAACACCAACAATAGCCGATGTGGGAACGTCATTATTCTCTTGGTAATAGCTGCCGTTGTTGTTCTCCTGTTTAATACCCTTGGGCATGTCATTGCTAGGAAAGACACCAAACTCATAGTTGCCATTAAGAGAAGAAACAGGAGGTCCCAGGATCGCCGACAGACTATAGTCATCAATATTGTCCCTGTAGGACAAGTATGTTGTGTCTGGGGTTTGGAAAGCCCCAATAGGAAGCTGGGGTCCTCCGTAGTGTACATTTGTGCAAGTAGCTTCTCTGTTCGGCTCAGACTTAATATGAGATGCATATGTTGACACTGGCACACTGCTCTTGCCACCCAGACACATACTCCTATAGTCAGTGTCAGGCTCATTTTTGATGTACTTGACCATCCCCATAGAGTCCAAACCAACGTTAAATATTTCCCCATCCATGGTCTCAACTTTTGGGAACTTGAAAACTTTCATATCATTTTCTTGTCCCCCGGGACTCTGGACATTGTTCTGAACCAGGCTGATGCTGCTGGACGGGCTTGAGATAGAGAAAGTCCTGGAGGGGTTTCTGGGACTGGTCATTGATCCTACTGTGGGCGGACTGGAAACGGACGGTCTCAGGTTGCTCCCACTTCCAGTAGGACTAGACACAGATGACCTCATGTTGGTGCAGGATGGTGGAGTCCTGATGCTCCCCATGCTCTGGGGGCTTGAGATTGGTGACTTCATGACGTTAAAGGGGCTTGCCAGTGGTGGAGTCTCAACTGTACTGGACCCTGTTGGACTGCAGTTGTTGGAGCCGGTGTGGTGAGCGTGTGTCAGACCTGAACTGACTGGACCCAGACTGGCGGGACTGCCAAGAGATGGGCAGCTGGCAGCAAAGTACGTCGGGCTGGTGGTTGAAGTCACCATGTTGTTTCCACTAGGGCTGGAGATACTGTTGGAGTCTTCAACGGTGTTGGACAGAGCTGTGGCTAGGGCTGACGGTGTTGATGCAGTGCCCATGGCACACTCCCCAAGGCTACCATCAGGTAGTTGGGACACAGCTGGGAATGATGCTGGTGGAGCTTTTATGTTGGGGCTCCTAGCAGTCCCCTGCTGCCCAAAGGCAAATTCAGCCTCCCTGGCAGCATTCATATACAAACCCATCGATTCTGCAACTGTTTTGGAGAGTTCCTTGGAGTCTATTTCCGGCTTGCGACGGTGGAGGTGGTTGGAAAATGGTGGAAAGCTGTGCTGCTGGCCGAGATTGAGCCGAGGCATTTCTGCATTCTTCCCTCCACTTTCCTTACAGATGGGCAATGGAGCATTAGCTGCATTGTTCACATTGACAATGTTCATCATGGCATCAGTGTTCATCAGCACTCCTTCCTCCTCTGTTGTGCAGCAGTGTTCCATTGATCCTGGCATCTGGGCCCATCTGTTCTCTGTACCTGTACTTTCATAAAAACTTTGGTATCTTTTGGTCTCCATGCCTGGATCATTTGATTAACCTGGTGGGTGGTAAAAAAGAGATGCTGCAGTCACTAATGATCGGGATAGTCAAGTACAAAACATATACATAGCACCTCACTAACAACTGTCTACAGACCGTAAGCTAAAATGGTCAGTTCATTTTAGTGAGCATAAGGGTTATTTATAATTCAGTTCTCTACTTTAAAGTATAAAAACAAAAACAAAAAAAAAACAACAACAAAAAAAATAAATAGATGTGTGTGTGTGTGTGTGTGTGTGTGTGTGTGTGTGTTTGTGTGTGTGTGTGTGTGTGTGTGTGTACTGCTTACAGAATTTAGAGTATATTTCAAAATGAATATGAAACAATAAAAAGCAGCATTTGATCTTTTTTTTTATTAAACAAGAACACCAGAAAAGCAAACGGCAGGTTGAAACTTTTATTTTATAGGTGAAAATGCACTATATAAAAGGCTGAAAGTGCTGCAGTATCTATATAATATATTTTGTAACATTAAATAATACATAGCCTAAAATTCTTATCAATTGTCATTATATTTGCCAAACTTGAAACTTAACTCATCATAATGCAACTTTTGGAAGCAAATCTCTTTTCCTTCTTCTCTAAAACGTGAGCAGACGTGTATCCACACTCCAGAAGTCAAATGAATATACAGCCAACAACTCTATTCTACCTTTTTTTATTATTAACTGTCAACATATAATAATAATTCCAGATTTTATATATAATATTAAAATACAAAGCCAGGGTACAGTAAAGCAAGCAGGCAAAAATGTTCACTTGCAATCTTAACACGAAGCCAATTTAGATAAATTAAACATGTTTATTGATTGGATATTAAACGAGTAACTTGGTTTACCCTGTTAGCCAATATGAGTTCAGATTCTGTTTATGCAGGTAAAGATGAGAATGACTGATTTATTCTGATTGAATGGATTCTTTAAATTTAATACTGATAGAATAAAGTTCAGTTTACAATTAATGTTAATAAGGCCAAGTCCAAATGAAATTGAAGCAGATACAAGACTGAGACTGCTCATTTATGGTCTCATGAAAGAGTATAACAGTATGTGGAAATTATAGAAATTCCCCCAAAGATCTGCCTGCCCTGACTTGTATCTAGCTGAGAAATGTTGTTAAAGTATTGTAAGTTCATCTTTCTGACATTTCCTCTCTGAGAAACACATATACATTGATCTCATAATGTGTACACCCTTAAATCAGCTAAAACTACATAAAAAATAGACAATTGCTTTAAGACTATATGGAAGCCCAGCTTTAATTAAATACAGTAATGATGCGTTCAATAAAATGTCTAAACTACTCATTAAATTTGGTAAAAACAACATTTTTGTAAATCAAACAACCAGTTATATTTCACTATTATTTCACTGTTTGTTCACAAAAGTTTTTCCAGTAAACAAGAGCAACTTGGTAAAAATCGTTCTTTGAAGCCCTTGACACACAACTAACAGACACTCAATGAATCCTTTAAACATCTCGGTGTTTATTAGCGTAATTGTGCATTTATTACTTCAGTAGAATGAAAAATTATTTCGTATTAGCTAATAATATACACAGCAAAATGAAAATCAGCCAATAGCTTTAAGTATAGGCTATTAGTAAACCCATGAGCATGAGCGAGAGGAGGATATTGGTACTGTCTCAAATTTCCCGCTCTGCTTTCTACAATCTATATACAATCCCCTGTACAAATATTGGCACCCTGGTAAAGGTGGGTAAATAGAATAGAACACCTTGTAAGGCTGGAGAATACAGAGCAGGGAATTTGAGACCATTGCTCTTTACAGGATCTCTCTAGATTGTCCTAGGACCTCTCTTGTGCACTTTACTCTTTATCTAACTCTATAGTTTTCTATGAGGCTTGGATCAGGGGTCTGAGATGAACATATCAGAAGCTTGGATCACTGGATCATTGTCCTGATGGCAGATCCAGTGGCTCCTCAATTTGAGTTTTTGGGCAAATGAAGAGACGGGTTTTGTTTTAAAGTGTCTTGGTATTTCACAGAGTCCATGATGCCATGAAGACTAATTAGGATCCCATGTGCTTTGCCACACTTAAGAATAAGCATCAGGTTCTTTACAGTGTAGTCATGCTTTTTACATCAAACACATCTTGAGTTTTTGCTGCCAAAATACTGAATTGTTGTTTCCTTCATAAAAGAACATGGCTCTTCTCTGTCTCGGGTCCTTATGCTTGTTGTTAGATGACAGGAAAAGCTTTTTCCTCGCAAAGCGTCCAAGTGATCTGCTGGCACGGAGAAAGTGTCCGAAGACAGTTTGGAATCAGGTTATCCCAAGATCCTACTGTTTTACTGTAATAGTGAACTTTGGCTTTTTTGGCTTTACTGTGTGTGGAGGCAAATAAAGTTGGGTCCACACCCAGGCAAGTTTGTCACAGTTCTAGCTGATTGGATCTTAGTCTAATCACTAACCATTATCAATCAAGTGACTATTACTTTTGTGACCCATTACATGTCACCACACTTAGATTTTTAATATTTGCCATGTTCAGGATGGACTAAGAGAATTTAGCCTCTGTGTCACCTCACTTACTTCAGTGAAACAGGAGGTCATTGATTACAGATTTAAAGTTCCTAAACAATAGACGAAGCGACTAAACAAAGTAAATTATAAACAGAAAAATGTTTCACTTACATTATTTGGGATAAGTTTTTACCTTGACATGTAAGAAAAAAAAATGTAATCAAATATTTACAATGCTCACAAAATTAGGGGATATTTCAAAATGAAATTAATTATTTTTGAGCAATAAATATATATAGATATAGATATACCTTTTGCAT
>JAUZSV010436046.1:0-10071 GCA_034780495.1 Parotocinclus cesarpintoi | reverse complement strand
AAGTCTCAAGTCATGAATACAAAGTCCAAGTCAAGTCGAGTCTTTTATCAATGTTCATCAAGCAAGTCTCAAGTCCTTAAAATCACGACTCGAGTCCCCCACCTCTGCCTCAAAGAACCATGTAGTAGCCATGTTGAATACTGCTCAGAAGATATTTCAATAATAAAACTCCATCCTGCTAAATCAAATGTTTATTCATGAGGGAGTTCATGTCTGTTGTTTTTCTTAACTTGACCTATAGACCCCCAATTTTATATTAGAAAAAAAATATTATTTCAGGCCCCACCAGTCAAAGCTGTGTAATACTGAATACAATAAGCAGGTGTGTAGCGAAGCATTCATGTGTAGTCACGGCACACAATATAGAGGATGACTGCATTTGCAGTGCATCATGTAAACATTGTGTGAGCTGACAGCTGACTGGATTAAGTTCTTCATCCTGTTTTTTGGACTTGAGCCACATTTGAACCCACAGAGACCTGGCACTTCTAGCACAGCGTCAGTTGTCAAGATGCATTAAAGGGATTAAGATGATGAGGTTTGCTTTTAATCTTTATTGCTTATCTCCATGGAACGTATTACCCACTACCTGGCGGATCCATTTGTCACAAGCAGTATATGCAAATTTTTGTAGAGCATCTTGTTCCGATGCCCTTGCAGTTAATAAAGATAACTAGCAGCTGTCTAAAAATTAATAACTTTTCATTATAAATGAGTTCTGTGATGTTAAGTGCTGTGCAGAAAGCCATACTCCAAAAGCTAGTTATTTAACTTGGACATTTGAGCATAGATTAGGCAAATTGTACTTGGTTATGGTCATGGAAAGTGATCGTTTTTACGTGAAGCTTTTTTTAAATAATAGGTTTAAATGTAAAAATTATTACTTTCCATTGGATCACAGGTTCATAATTTCAGGAGATGAGATTATTTATGATCAGTAGTACTTGAGAGAAGTTTGGTGTTCCTATGTCATTGTTTTAGGACATTAAGTCACGTATTCAATTCTGCTGATATTCAGCTGATGCAGGATTTTTGCTAAAAGGCAGAAGTTGGTCGGACCTAATACACATGCTGGTGCTGTAGATGTTTTGTCATGTTTTGTTTTTGTACTAATCATGGGTGCGTAATGGAAGCATAAAATGTGATAACTGAAATCAAAATTCAATTATTTAAAGGTTTATTTTGGAACCAGTTTTGAACTGGAACCAGGTTAAGAAGAAGTGCAATGAGAACGTACAAAAGAATATATCTATGTATATTTGACACTTGGCACAAATATATCCACAAACCACAGTGAGTGAAAGCTGGTCAATTAAAAACTAAAATGTTATCCTGATTGGAATTTTAAGGCTCTTTCAGGTCTGCACATCATCTTTAAGAAATGCTCATGAATGCAATGTTTTAAAAGAATTGAATAGATAGGAAGAGCATTAGAAGAAATGAAAGCTTCACTTGCATTTAAAGAGTTCTTTATCAGTACTGTCAAGATTTTAATAACTTTCCTCCATCAGTCCTTTCTCTCGCTATATATTTTTTATCAGCTCTTAATTATTGCGCCGTGTGGGAGTGGGACTCGATTTGAGGTTCAAGCCACTTAGATGTAGGGCGACTTAATAGGGTTGTCTGCATGAAGACATCTCATTCCTTTTTTTGTGACCTCATTTTAGACGACAAGCATTAGTCAGACGAGTGAAATTGCAAGAGAGGTGAGTGAAGTGTGCAACTTTTAAGCCTATGTCAGGATAACCAATTAAGAACGTCAATTAATGGGAATATTCAAGAGACCATACTGAACATGCTTGAACACTTTGTGGTTGGAAGCTTAAGCAAACTTTGTATGCAGTATTAGCAAATACAATTAAAATATAAAAAAAAAACTGCTGCTTCTTAAAAAACTGCTCCTGTAGGGACAAGTATTTTTGTGACCTGCACTTACTCTTAAGAAGTGGCAGTATCTGGCAACTTCATCGGGATGCCAAATTGCCCCCACTACAGTCCGAAGGAGCTTGATTTAAAATGGTCTTTTGGGAAGGGTAGCAGCCAAGAACATGGTGAATAGGCTAAGATTTGCCAAAGCTTACAGAAACTGAAAAAAAAAACAGTAGAAAAGAGTAAAATGAAGGGATAAATCCAATATTTAGGTCCAGTTGTCAACAACGAGCTGACATATGGTGATTATTTAAAAAGAAAAATCTAATTGTGGACCAATACTTTTGCACAGGACCATATAATATTATTGGTTTTATAACCAAAAATATGACCAAGTGTATTATTTTGTCTTGTGAATTTAATTGGGTTTGTTTTATGAAGACATCTTCAAATTCTAGAAATATAAGTGTAAGAAACAATCTACTTTGTAGTTGTAAGACATTCTGACTCTCTGTCACAAATAGGGATTGACATAGCATACTATTAAGTTGTTGACACCATGGCAACAGGCCAGGGTTTCAGATGATGGAGGCTGACTTTTTGTTTTGACCGGGAGGGTGTCAGTCATACTGCAGACTTCTCCATGATCTAGCTTGATCTTTCTTTTTACTGCTAACCCAACCTATATCCTCTTATGTTATAACACTGGGCTTTGATAGGAGAGTCAGCAAATACAAATGTAAGAAACTGTTTATATCTAAAAGTCAAGAGTGGAGACCTTAATTTAATATTTACATTAACAGCATTTAGCAGACACCCTTATCCAAAGTGACTTATAACTCATAGGCTTACTATTCAAGCAATCACGGTAAGGGCCCAACTGTGGCAGCTAGGGAAAGGTGGGATTTAAGCCCTGGACCATCAGCTCTAGAGTCCAGTACCTTAACCGCTAGGCTACCACAGTCCCTGTATTATAGATGTAAGGAAAAAGGAAGGGAAATTAAATTAAATGAAAAAAAAGACTAGGTAAAATGCAAAAAAACAAAAAGGAAAGAACAAATATATTGAATAAACTTAAAGACAAACTATGGTAAAGTACAATTAAACCACGGACAATACAATAAACAAAAACCATGTAAGTGATTTAACAAAACGTAACGAGTAAGTGAACAACAAATTAAAATTAAAAAAGAGAAAAAAGCACAAAGAAAAGAATAAACAGAGGATCTAATAAAAAGAAAAGAAGAAGGTAAAAACAATGGCATAAACCTCAAAAGAAAGGACAGAAAATATTTAAAAAATAATAAAAACGGAGCATGGGAAAGAACAAGTAAACAATGGAAAATGTGACAATTAAATATTATTAAATAATTAATTAAATAATATTAAAGTGATGATCTAAGAAAATACAAGAAAAATAACCAGAAAAATGAACAAAAAAGAACAAAGAAAATAAAGAATAAACAAGAAAAGGAAGGAAAGCAGGAAAGGAAGGAAACAATTGGGAAAACCACCCAATAAAGGAAAGAACAACAATAACAAACAATAAACTGAAAGAAGAAAAGAACAAAAGGGAAAAAGTCTATAAGAAAGAGCTGGAAAAAAAGAAACATATAGAATAAGCAAACAACAAAAATAATTAAGGAAAATGAATAAATGAAAGAACATGGCAGAAAAAAACAGTTGTTAGTCTGAAGCTTGGCTGAAGACCTGGGGTGATGAACAAATTATAAACGTTTTTATTGTTTATTTAATTACCTGTAACAGAGACATGTAGGAAGATAAAACGAAGAAAAAACTTGGACTTGTGTGTGAAACTGAAAGGATTGCTCAGGTAATTAGTCAGGCTTTACTAAGAGGCAGTACTGTGCCCAGAGTCTGAACTGCCTTTCACAATATGAAGGAGCAATTAAAAAGCAAGAACTACGCACACTCTCTTTAAACATACTCAAACTCAGAAAACATAGCAGACATGGAACTCTCTTTTCAGGTGAGTAGGTTAAAGACAGCATTTAAACATCAAGTTTAATCAAATCGAAATTTGACAGACTTTACTGCAGTAATAATAAACTGCTTGATCACCACTGCTGATGCAAAATTTCTGCTGAAATGTTAAAGCCTGGTCTATTTTTCTTTATTTTAGCCTGTTTTACTTTGCAGTACAAGCCATTGCTTCAAGATGTCATAATAAAATTTTACCCAAGTGTCTACATTATTAGATTATGTTCTAATACACTTGAGGTTAATGCTTGAACTCGTATGCTGTGGTGGTGATGATGCAGGCACAAACCTTTACTGTATTATTTTGATTTTCCCATATACTATTACTATTACTGGTACATTTTGAGATAATGATAAAAAAGTACAGACAATTTGTTTATTCACATTCCTGAGGTAAAATACACTTTGACTGCTGCGTCCTGGACTTTTCTCAAATGCTGCCAAACCACTGTTGAGGTTTTTTAGTCGATAATGGTCTTCAGACGATTGCTACGTTCACAGTCTGTGAGTGATGTAAAAGTGCTGTGTGAAATTGTTGGTCTTTCTGGGTGTCAGTTGTTTAAGTCTGTTGCTATGATAGAGCAGCTGCGTTCCCCGGACATCGTCAATTCCAATTTTAGTTACCTGTGACGAACAACAAAAGTTATTTGATATGCTACATGATCACCCTATCATTGGAAAAACCTGGCCATAATCCAATATGGCGGCTTTCATATGTTCTGATTTTTTAACTTGTTATAATTTATTTCAGCAGTCTTCAACTTGTATAATCATAACATTGTTGATTTGTTACACCTGGCATCTTTGCTATGTGTGTATGCTTGTGTATGGAGTAATACTTGTACTGAGCAACACTGGCACTCCTAGAAAGTCTTTCAGCCAATCAGATTACACGGTCAGAACTTTTTCATAATAATCATTATTTTGCCAGATTAAATGATAAATAATTTATAATAATCATTCATTAAACTCCTCCTGGTGAACAGCACAGCTTGCAAAATCTACTTTGTAGCCCCAAACATTCAGATGATCAGTCAGTCTTTGGGAGTACAATAAAAAAAGAAAACAATGATATACTTAGATGGCCAGTATAGTTTATATACGTGAATAGTTTACTTATATAAATAGCATGTTTGTCTCTATATGTCTATTTTATTTAGGAAAATCGTACTAAATAATAAAGTACTTGGATAGGGATCTGGGATTTCAAATGTTGAAATATCTCATGTCCATTTATTGATCCAACAGTATCTACTAACAGAAGACATTTTAATGCACCCAAGATAAGAACATCTGCCAGATACCAAAATAGAAATGCAACATATTAGCCAATTAATGTGCATTTGTGCTCTATAAACCACTGGGGACAATCAGACTGAAGGAATTGGTGTTGATTTAATGCAGGTAACCTTTAAGAAGCCTCATTACTGACAATCACTCATTGGCATTTCTGACCTTTTCCCCAGAGGTCCAGAGTAGTGCCATAATGACAGGGAAGAACAAGCCTAGCACCCAGCAGGAAAAAAAATCCCTTTTAAGTTTTAAATAATGCAGTATGATCTTTTTTATTTAAAGTAGATAAAATATTTTGTTGCACAGTTGCACAGTCACCACGTCGGTGTTAGTGCAGTGCTGAGGATCATCCTGGACCCAAACACTACCTAATTTGTGCAGATTAAAGAGGACTAACAGCATATGTACAAAAACAGATGGGCTAGCGTCTGTAATTATAGAACTAATTATAGAACTCATTAAAGTCGTACAGTGACCACTAAATCTGACATAAAGAACAAGGAGTATATAAACTGAAAAATATAGAATACAGTTAAAAGACAAACCAGTATATTTGTCCAAAGGCATCTTAACGACTATAAGTTAAAACCTGTCTCAAAGATCCTATTTCAATTCAGTTCAGTTCAATTTGATTTGTATAGCATGTTTTACAATAGACATAGTCACAAAGCAGCTTTACATTGTTAAATAAACATTGTCACAAATTAGAATCTATTGTCCCTAATGAGCAAGCCAAAAGGTGTCAGTGGCACGGAAAAACTGCATGAGATAAAGAGGAAGAAACCTTAAGAGGAACCAGACTCAGTAAGGAAACCCATCCTCATTTGGGTAATAAACATAATTAACATTATACATGAAAACAAGTAAATAAAAACGTAATATTTGTATGTAAAGATGGTAAAATGAGCAATTTCCCACAACAGGTTCAGCGTTGGAGTGAGAACCTCGACAGAAAGAGAAAATGAATTAGACATTATCTTTGGTACCTTTACATATGAAGGACTGAAACTATGACTATATCTATATAAGATGCAAACACCATTGATTTTCCACAGCCGGCAAGTTCCATTATAGGTGTGACCACATCCTACCAGAACAGAATGAGCCTACAGGGAAACAACAGTCCCTTATAGCATTCCCATCCCTCTGTTGATCACATTTACAGCTTTTAGCAAACCCTCGTCACCCTTAGAGCAACTTACAGCTGACACAATTTGTAGGGAATATTCAGGATATTGATGGCTAAGGGCTTTACACAACAGTTGCAGCATGATAATGCTTGGATTTAACCCTCAACGTTTTGCTCAACAGCACTGAACCTGGACCCATGCTCTACCCTATTACAATCAGTCTCATTCACCTTTCGGCAAGATCTGGCTGGTTAATACAGACAGCTGCTGTTGGCTTCTGGTTTTTAGACCTTCCTTTCATCTTTGAGGTGGGTTAACGTGAAATGCACAAGCTTTGTGGTAATAAACTTTCGATATGACCAAGTCACTGACACAGCAAAGCTATTTTTTAAGGAGGTGTCAGCCAGACTTGTGGGCCTCCGCAGGGCAACTGAACTGAAAGGTCAGAGACTGCCCAGTTTTGACAAGCTCTGCTTTGCTCTGGTGATCAAAACTGCCATGATTGATTGTCCTTTTGCTTCTTTTTCTTCCTCGGCCAAAGTTTAGTGCTTGCTTTGTCGTCCTCTCTGACTTTTGACAGTCGCTTTTTTGTTGGAGTTGAAGTCGAAGTGACACTGCTGTTGATGGGGAACTTGCTGAACTTCTGATCTAGTCTTCTTGGCAAGTATGCAGTGTCGTTCTAGGATGCTTGTCCCTCTGGTCGTCCAACTGAACAGACATGGCTGTCAGAGCATGTTGCCCTTCTTGTTATCACACAGTTCAGAGCTCTACAAAAGGAACATTTGACCTGTGTTCTGTCAATCCCTGGTCTGTGTTCCAGTCTGAGAAGCCTGGCTATGTAGCATGTATAATACTTTATTATAAATTATTTCTCTTCTTGCTTTTTTGCCTTGGCAGCGGTAAAAATGAGACAATTAACCAACAGAATATTATGTTCTTATTAAAATTCTTATGGCCTTGTTTTCTGCAGCCACTTGCAGAAAAAGTGACCAGACAAGTCTTTTGTTAGAAACAGGCACAGCTTAATGTTCATGTCCTTTACTTTCTTCTTGGACAGTCAGGTCTGTTTGTTGCTCTCATACTAATTGGACACATTAGACATCTTCCATGCTTCTTAATAAAACCAGAAAATTCACATGCACACCCTTTCGCCCACCAACTAACACCCATCGATCAAACCTTCCCCATCCCCTAGTGCTAATCATTGTGTGAGCGATTCATCATTGACCACAGAGGAGCTAAAATATTGACATTGCTTGAGATGTGCCAACCCCTTTCTGCTTTCCCTAAAATCATCCCTTTGGCTTAGAGTCAGATCACCTTAAAGAGCAAAATCAGATGTGGTTCAATTGCATCTGTCTATTCCATCTTAATCATTGATTGACCAGTATCAGAAGTGTGTAGAGTGGGAAAATGTTACTTTAGAAAAAGTCTGGCAGAGTTAAGACTTAGATCTGCACCATCAGATTTGGTTCTCAGTATCCCTAAAAACAAGAAAAAGTATTAAATGATATGATCCATGTCATGGCTTTGTACCAAAGGGGCACTGCGTTAAAGAAAACTTTCTTTTATTGTTTTATCTTCCCAGTCCAGTATTTTCATTTCCAGCATTTCGTCTATCCAAAAAAATCCAATGTAACATTGGTGGGCAAATAGTGTGCCATCTACAGGTCAATATTGGTATGGCTAAAACCTGTAGCACTGAATATACAACAGTACACTTCACACTCCACTTCAAGAAATTCTGTGGAATTATTTCTGTTGTCCCTATTGTCTCTCCAACAATGAAATTTAATGTACACCCTTGTGTAAGACTGCCCAATTTTCTAAACTTAAGGCTGCCACTGTCTGTCCTGGTGGTATGGAGGTTTTTGGCAGGATTACAAATCAGACCAAATCCAACATTAGGTTCTTAATCGATGACGCTCTGATTTTAATGTAGATCACTGCCATTTTTGGACTGTCTCTGTTTGACTTCCTTTCTATGGGCATGATGTCCTGAAGAAGTATTGCTGCGTCAGAGTGCTCAATGCTGCGGGGGTTGTTCGTGCAAGCCTACTGTATTTATTACTCTTTTCCCTCATGAGTAGTCAGCTGTCCGACCGGGACAATTTGAAAAATGTCTTGCATTCTCCTCTCCATTGGCTTCCAGTTTGCTAGATAAGGGACATGGAATTGACTTTGCCTTTAATGCCCTTGGAACGCACTGGAGCTATGGTTTAGGTGTAAGCGTTTGTGGTCATGTTAATAGTGCATTGCGGGGACCAAATGTTCCCACAAGTAGAGAAAGATGTGAAATGTTTACCTTGCTTTAGCTTACATTTCGTATATAAAATGGAAAGAGTTAAGGTTAAGATTAGGTGTAGTTTTACTTAGCTACAGTTATCATTATGTCTATGAGAAGTACATTGCAGGATCGCAAAACAGACAAGACTTGTGCTCAGAATGAGCTAAATAGAGAACTATTGTCAATATACCTTACACACAGTATATTTGCAAAATATTTTCAATTAATCAATAAATCAAAATGTATTTATAAAGCTAGAGGGCTATTGCTAATGACAAGACAGGTGATAAACAATAAAGCTACAAAAACAGCAGTGCTACGAGAAGACAAGACTAACCAGCAGTGGCTTATGTGCTAATACAAACAGACAGTTTAGCCATTTCTCAATATGTGTACTTGTCTATAGTTGTGAAAAAGTTTGCATCTACTCAAATACGCTCCCAATGTCTAGTTCTTGCTCCATCCATATTACCAAGGATGCATCGGAGCAGACTTGTGTGTTTTTAGACAGTGAAATATCACACAATGCATGTCATGACAACTGGACTCACGACTGGATGTATAATTTAGTACTACTGTTATGTTATTATGTTATGTATAAGTTAAGTTTTACAATTTCTTAGTAGAGAATGTAGTTAATTATGCAGTCAGTTTATCAAATTTGAACTTTATTGCCTTATTTATTATGCATTATATCCATTATTTGTTCAACCTGTATTTTAAAGATGAATATAAATTGTTGTAGAATTAAATTTTCTTCTAAAAAAATAATTGGTGCATATGCTTGGGAAGCAGTATTCTACAGTATTTTATGCATAAATGTAATCGCTTTGTTGGTTAAAAGTGAAAGGTCTGAGCACTCCTTCCACAGTTTATACAATGTGTTTTAAATGAATGAATTTTTATATGAATGTAAAAAGTAAACTCTTTTTGTGAAATCTTTATAATGAAGTACGCTGTTGATGGTAGGATAACTATACTGAGTTCTCCGGTCCTCAGGAGTGTGTACTTGCAAATCGAACTTGCCAAGTCCACACTAAAAAGTATGCAAGTACAAACTTTGGAGTAATGAGAAACAGCCTTTTATAACAGGAGAGCCAACAACAATACCAAACCAACAAACTAGCCAACAAGAATACAAACAGACATACCAAGGGGAAAGCTAATGGCTAAAGACAACATACAACAATGCACTTGCATAAGAACACAAAAGCTAAACAAGGGGCCTAGACAACTCATTTTACCTCGTATGCTCCTTGACATGCTACATAAAGCAAGACTAAGATGACACAAACCTGACATGGAGCATAAAGAGAAGCAGGAGCTGAGATACAAGGGGAGTGAAAAGGCCAGACAGGGAAGTGAACCACAGTAACAGTATTTAGCAGTTCAGCAGAGTATGTACAGTATACACACACAAACACAAACACAAACACACACACACACACACACACACACACACACACACACACACACACACACACACACACA
>JAUZSV010436035.1:0-10072 GCA_034780495.1 Parotocinclus cesarpintoi | reverse complement strand
ATATATTATGCCCTGATGACATATGATGACTGGGTTTGTGGGCTTGTAGTAATAGTTCACCCTTAGATATTTGAATATTAAATAAGGACACTGATGGAGTACAGTACTGTGCAAATGTATTAGGCCATCATGCCACCAACAAGGTTCAGCTCTAACCAAAGCGGCTGTTCTGTCAGTAACTGTTGCCCTCCTTCGGTCGGCTGAGGTTGCCATGCCACCAAGACTTTCCCGCCAAGGACACAAGATTCTATAGCCACTCTGTATACTGGACGAAATAATGCCAATATATGATTATGTTTATCCATAATTCTATGCAATATTCTTCTATTGGCTTATACACTATAGATTTTATTACACTATAGATTTTTATACTCTCTATATTATATATATTTATAATATTTAATTTTAATTTAATAACTTGGTTAAGTCTCACATATAACATCTAAACTGCCAAAGGCGGATGGGTCAATTTTTGAGTCATGGGCCTCCCAAGGTTTCTTTCTTATAACATTTAGGGAATTTTTCCCTTCCACTTTCCCTAGGATTGCTTAATTTTGGTTTGGCCTCATTAATTTAAATATAATCTAAAAGTGTAAAGATTTGAGACAGTGCTCTAAAAAGTGCTACATAAATTAATCAGACTTGACTTGACCATTGGATTTGTTGTTTTTGCAATGGTATTACCATATCTAATTGTTTCTCAGTCTCTTTATTATAATACAACCGGAAAATACAGGATATTTGTATGCGGTATTAAAATAAAGGAAAAAAAACTTTAAAAAAACACAGCTTCTATAGGCTAAAGTGGCGATTATTTTATGTGACCACCCCTTACACTTGATCCGCACCTCATGTTATACTTGAGCGAAATACACTTGAGCGGCACCTCCCCTTACATTTGAGCAGCAACTGCCAGCTGCATCGGGTTGCCAAATTGGCACTTCTACAGACATTTGCACACTAAAAATACTATTATACTAATACTCCTACAACACGAAACCCTGGTCTATATCATGTACCACGGAGTCAGCCCCCATCCTCAAGGAGCAAGACCCTCTGAAACCTCTGGCAAAGGGCTAGTTTGTATCCTCTCTGGGGCAAGGTGATGCTTGAGATGGTTTCTACTCACTGAAAGACCAGTGTTTGATTTCTTGTCAATGTGTGCCACCTTGCCAGAGGCTTCTGAGCCAAGTGCTCCATGGGAGCTGGGGTGCCCCCACTGCATAAAGAACCATTGTGACTGAGTGAGAATTTGCTTTAACTTGAGCCCACCAATCTGCAGTCCTGAAGTGAACAACTTTTACCAACATGTTATGAAATGTAATACATCAGTATATACAGAATGTTTAGTGCTTTTTATTGATCTTCTCTGTGTTTCACAGTGCCCAAAGACGGACTGAAGAACCAGGCTGCATTTGAGGAGATGAGGGTGAATTACATCAAGGAGCTTCGTCGTTCGGTCGGCAAGGCCACCAACAACTCGGGACAGACATGGCAGCGCTTCTTCCAGCTCACCAAGCTACTGGATGCCATGCATGATGTAAGCAGATAAAACCATGGCTGCGCTTGTATCAGCTTCACTGCCCACTCATTATCGAGCTATGAAATCAATACAGTGGAACAGGTTCCAGGAAGGTAGTTCATGAAGCAAGACGTTACTGTTAATCAGATAACCTGTAAAGGCTCAGTTCAATCACACAATGCCAATGTGATTACCATTGAATTAAACCCAGTGTTAGTCATGAAATATCAGACCAAGCTCCAAATATTAGCAAGTAAAAAAAAGCTACATTGCTATTTGTTCTGCCCTGCTGCAAGAAATACAACAGTATCGCAAAGTAGCAAGACACTGCACTATCCAGAGTGAATGAATTGGCATTACTAAGCTTCTATTGATTAAGTGACTCGCTTAAGTGTCTCGTTGGAACAATATATCCATATTGTGATCTATACTGCGACAACCAATTAAACTGTACAGCATGTATTATGTATAACATGTTACACTTAAAGAGAATTTACTGTATGGATGTGGATTATATGTGTCTATATACTGTATGGATGTGTCTTCTTAACTGAGCATGAAAAAACAATATAAACTTTGGTTTAGTCTGAATTATAACTGGAAAGAATATTTATAGGGAATCAGTCATGGAGGTTAATTAGCTGGTAGCACAACTGAATTGTATTTAACCCTCTTGGAAATCGTATATATTTATTTTACCCTCTCACTGAGAGAGCAGCACAGAGGTAAAACACGTATAATGTACTACATTTAGTAGACACCCTAATAGTTGAGCTATGCAGGTGAAGGTTTAGGGCCTTGCTCAAGGGCCCAACAGTGACATCTTGGCAGAGCTGAACTTTCCAGTTCCAGAACCACTGGCCTTATTTTATGGACTGCTAACAATGACCACCACTTCCATAGAACTAATTGTTACAGAGTAAAAGTGGTAAATCTTATATAATTCCTGACTTTGAGGAAAACATGATTTTAAAAAACAGATCTGAAAACTTACCATTGGTCTGCTGTGGAGTTAAGTAGTTTTTCCTAAATCTAAAGGGTATACTCCTCACTTTAAGAGCCAATATTATATTTGCAGACTTTCCTCTAACCCCAGGCACATCCCATAAGCCAAACAATGTTCAACTCTTATTCCATTCTAACTGCAGCTATAAGGCTCAAGTAACTATAAAGCGTAACTTAGCAATACTGGTGTCCAAAAATCGTAGAGCAGTTCCAGATTATTAATCCCAACTCTGCCATAGGGGAAAAGGGCACTTAATACTTCATCCAAACAAGTGAAAGTGAATATTGGGTTTTATGGGGTCGTATTAACACTGCAAACATTTTGAACCTAAAGGTTTCTCTCGCTGAAAAAATCAAACTGATTGTTATATCTTATTTATATCACCTCCATCTTTTCTCCAGCTGGTGGGAAACCTTCTTGACTTCTGCTTCTACACCTTCCGCGAGTCACAGGCTCTGAAGGTGGAGTTCCCGGAGATGCTGGTGGAGATCATCAGTGACCAGATACCAAAGGTGGAGTCAGGCCTTACTCACATCCTGTACTTTCACAAGAAGTGACTGGCAGCAGATGGAAATGGGAATTTAAAGGCTGAAAAGACAACGGGATAAAAAAGACACACAGCGGAGAGGACACTAAACCCTCACCAGGAAAGTGATGGAGTAGCCAGCGTTGGCCAGCCGGCTTGCTATGCACAACGTTTGGCATGAGCAGAGGCTCGGATAAATCTACGGCATCCTAATTCCCATGCGGAAGAAGAAACTGGGAGCGCTGTGTGATCTGTAGCCAGCTAATGAACGCGATAGTTCATGCTACCTTGCCCCCAAAGACAATGCTGACTATCTATGGATATGAAGCCATACGTTTCTTTGGTAAAGCTATAGTGCACAGGTACAAGTGTATAAATAGTACTAATTCAAACACACACACACAATCATACAAGGACAGACACGGTAATGCCCTTGCCTCTAACACATACAATCTTTTAACTAAGAAGGCATTAATGTCATAATCAACACACCTGCATTATATTTAACGCTACACAAAAAATGAATGCATTTCAGAACTTTTGCTGTCTGTTATATCTCTGTAGCAGCTCGACTATTTTCACTACTAAAGGACAATTCTTTCGGAAAAAGAGAGGGCATATTCCAAGGGCTACGCTACCTATGATTTTAAGAGTGTCTCTAATTGGTGTGTGTTAAAACACAAAATGGCACACGCTGTTTTTGCGCTTACTGAAATGAAAAATACAATCAAAACTGAACTAATATGCAATGGATTCTTAGATGAGAATTTTGAAAACAAGACTTTTTTTGTAGTCTGTCATCCCTAGTGAGGTGTTGTTTGATGTAGCTTTGGGTGCAGGTTCATTCCCATTTTAGATATGAGGGTAGGAACATTTCTCTAATGTGTCGCTTTTAGAGAATAATTTGCTGACGTGATAAACTAAAAGCACAGAAGGACTATGTTTTAACAATCTTGATGTAAGAAATAATTCAGGAAACAAATGGCTAATTTAATACCCAGAAAGTAAATTGTGTATTTGACTTTTTTCTTTTGTTGTATGTTTTCATAGGAATACCCCCTTTCACAAACAGTTAAGCACTTGCAAGGGTTGAAGCCTATCCATAAGATCCATTGTAATCACTGGTCATGCAGCAGAACACACTTGGATAAGAGCACTATAATACTGTAACACCTAACAGATGATTGTCTACTTTATAGGACTAATTGCCAGGGCATTGTTGAGTTTTGAATTTATGAGCCCCCAACGATAACGATTTCCTACGGCTGTGACATACCAAGCTGATCGTTCTAACACCATAAAACATCTGAGGCTAACTGTTCCTTTAGTTCTGATGCGAGTTCCCTGTCATTAATACCAAACCAATTAAAATGTGAAAACATTGCAGTATAATATAGACTTTATATTTACTTTATGTTTAGGTTTATAGTCTAGTGCCAAGGTTACCAACCCTTGGTCAAACATTACTGGGTGTGTGAGGCTTTGTCTGCTCTGAGGTGCATTTGTTAAAATACTATTTGCATAAAATAAAAAATAAAAAAAAACACACTCACTGGATCTGTATATAAAATTACAGTACATATAAAGATTAAAGATTAAAATAATAAAAAAAAAATTTAGGTATTTTTTTAATACAACTATGTGTACAGGTCTACTCTGTTGATGGTATGGTATGGATGATAAAAAAAAATATCCCAGCTTATGTTTAATAGAAAAAAAAATAAAAAGCCCAAATAAAAAATATATAAATATATAAAAGTAAGCCAAGAGAAAAGGACAACAAGCTATAGTTTTTGCGATAGACAATTTGCACTAAATTACGTTATTTATTTGGTTTGTGTGTGTGTCCAAGAAAAAAAAAACACTGAGGACCAAAATGTCAAACATTAAACATTGGCAGTTTGATTGGAGACACCAAATGATAAAATGAATATTAAAGTTAGACTTTTTATCACATCCTTCTGTGAGATTATTTACCTGGTTTCCTATTATAGTCATGTTTCCCTATTACCTGACTACCTAACTCTGTGTACTCATTGATCAGATTACTGACAAAATCAGTTTTTTTTAGCAGTTGTTGGATTATTAAATGCATGTAAACACACTCAGTGACAGCCTGTAAGCAAACAGAATGTAGTGGACAGAATGTACCATATTTATGTAGTTCATAAAACAGAAGACTCCACAGACATTATCTTTGCCATCAGCACTAATAAGTATGTTAAATTACTTTCTGGAGCCTGTGGAAGAGAGAGTTCTCTGTTTCAGTCTAGGAAATCAGTGCAATATACACTGAAGCAAATCAAACAAACAACACTCAAGAGAGTACACACAGGGTATTTAATTCCTTACCTGCTAATCTGCTGTGCCACCTTGCATATTTGCAAGCTAATTGCTAAACAGGCTGTTTAAACACATTCACAGTGGCAAGAATTAGCCCCAAAATGCCCTACGGTGACAAACTGTAGTATAGATGCTGCTTACCAGGACACAGCCTTTGTCACGTAAAGTGAGAGAGTTCTTACCCAAAAAAAGGTAAGGAACCAAAACAACAGTATAAAAATCACACAGTAAATGCCTAAGGTGGGTTCCCCAAATTTTCATAATGCTAAGTACTTTGTAGCCTCATATATTCAGATTGCTTTGTCTTTCTGTCTAAGAATTGGATATCACAACACAAAGAAACTTTTTGTTTAACTTTGGCTTTAATTGAACCCTAAAGGTAGCAGAAGCTGCTGACTCTGCACTCTCACTACCCTTAGCTGTATCCTCTTAAGTTGCCAGTGGGCTGATGCTTTTTTAGATGTCCTATTAAATTTGTTGTTCTAAATGTTTTCAGAGTTGTTCCTATATGAATTATTTTGCCCTGTCTGTATAGCATGTTCTAAAGAGCTTTTATAATGGAGACATGGGTGGGTTTAAAATACTCAATAGTGTCCCTACTCCCCCATTTGTAATACACTATATAGTAAGAGACTATTTTATTTACTAAGTAAGATTTGAAACACAACTTAAATCTAACTTCTCGTGAGCATGAGTCAGCAGTCATCTCATAAACAAACCAGTAAGTACAGACCGGCAGCACAGAATCAATTATCAGAGACTGATTGGCCAATCATTCTAAAAACCATCCGACTAAGAGGGCTTTTGGGAAACACCTACAAAAGAACAGTTCTTTAAGTTCTGATGTTCTTCAAGTTGTGTGCAAATTACTAAGATTAATTGTTACAAGGATATAATCCCAATGAGGTACCCAGTATAAAAAAATCACTGATCTATGCAGAGGACCAAAAGTTTCCAGCCTCCATAGGTGTTTAATATTATTTTTTAGTAAAAATGCTCCCACGCCCAAGTGCACCAGCAGTTTTAGAATCAAAGTCTGCTAAAGGTCTCCTGATATGCATATTAGCGTTTATAGAGATCGAGTCCAGTCAAATAGCTCCATATGACACATACATGCTGTGCTATTTGTTTATATTACGTATAAGGGAGTGGGGTGCCATCAGTGGACCTTGGTGTGTCACAGCCTGGCATTAACATGTATTTGTGATTTGATATGGACTGTAATGTGTCTCATTTTTGGTGAGAACTAATGGTAACTAAAGTGGTAACAAATATATATATATATATATCAGTCTAACTATGCCAATTTGTAATCCTGTGCTTTTATTTATATCCTGAATTTGGAACTAAGAGCAAATCCAGAGTGATCGGTTGTTTTCCTGATTTCTGTTGAAATAATTGCTTTGTAAATATTGGCAGAAGCCTCATGGCAAGTGTCGTCGGTGCCATACTTCAGAGTTTATGATCTAATAACCTCTGGTTACCGTTTTGGTATATTCTCCCTGTAGTTTCCAAAAATGGGTCAGTAGGTGGATAGTTGGATTTGATATTTTAAATTGACTGCATGTGTGATTGGTTGGTGCTCTGCCTAAGATATATGCACCCTGTAATTCTAGGAGAGGTTCTGGACCAATCATGACACTAATTAAGATTATAAAGATAAAATAAACATCTCCTCTTCCTAAAACTTGATCCATTTAAATTAGTGATTGGCTTGATTATATCCAATTACATTAGCTTTGCATTTAAATACCAAACCTAAGCCCTACTCACCAGTTTCTGGGACCAATCAGAACCAGAATGTTAAAAACAGCTTCTGAACACTAACACACACTAGCTCATCACATCTATACAGCAAATAACCAGCTCCCTTTTTTGCAGCCAAACTGTTCTACAGCATTTCATTAAAATATGACTATTAACAATAAACCATTTTCTACACACAATGTTTTTTATAGAAACCATTTTACTCAATTCTAATGAGGTGCTTTTTTCTTAAATAAACACTAGGCATAAGGTTTTCAGTAGCTGCACATGTACAGTTAGACATTGAAGCATACAAGAGTCGCGCTTTTCCACCACAGTCTGCGTTCATACACGAACCAATAACACATTAACACTAAAAGCTATAGTAGCCTGCTGTATTTAAACTTAGAACATATATATGTGAACTGTCGAAATATGTTGCATATATTCATTATACACATGCTGTACAGAGGAAGTTTCAGTCTGCGTCACATCGAGAAATTTAAGGGTGGTGTTCATAGGGCTACATAATAAGACAAGCATTTGTACGTTCTGACTAGGAATTTTAAGAAGTTTTAGATAACACCTACACCAGATGTTACAGATTTTTGTCACCTTGACATGAGATTATGTTAATTTCCATGTTGACTCAATGCGTAATGACAGCTTGTCATGGCCAGATCGAGGGAGTCATAAGGCAGCATTCACTTAACACAGGTCTATGTCAGTTGATAGGTATTTATGTCAGTGTGGCATAAGCCCTTTTCATTGTTTATGCAGGTTTATATCAGTTTGACAACTTAAGTCAGCTGGGAAGAGTTGCAAACAATCTTAAGACAACAAAGGGCTATTTTCGTTGATCCAGTCATTGAAAAAAATCAGTTGGAATAATATTTGAAAATACCTATGTAGGTTTATGAGAATTCTAATAATAATGTAGGCCAGTCCTGAAAAATTCACAAACAAAACAAAAATAAAAAAGACATAAAAATGTCTATTAGCACAGCAGTTACAAGGAGTGATCACTGACCTCTGACTATAGTGTACCAATATCAATAAAAGTCTGTGTCACTTGACTTGGTGTTATGAAAACATGACATCAAGTTTGGATCAAGTTTGGCTAAATAAGCTACAAGGGTCATAAGTAGCTCAGTGTCCTTCAAATAAACAGAAACTAAAAATAAAAAAGAGAAACATATTTCAAGAACATATTATCATCTTATATATTCTACTATTCATATATTACTGATGCATATTAGAAAACATTAATAAATATTTATGCAGGGTTGTGTCAGTTATCGTTGTATTCTACGTAATGTAAGAGCCTGAAAGTAATGAAGCCTTATGTCAAGAAAACAAAAATCAACGTCACTTGACTTTTGTTGGCATTTTTAGTCATATAACCTTTATGATAGCTGATGCCTGTTGGAATAAAAATGAGAAATGTTTATTTGCCATAACCTGTTAGGGTTGGAGCCTGACAATAACCTTATGTCAGTTCAACAAAAATCAATGTCACTTGACTCAGTAACATTTGACTGACGTTTCTTTATGACAGATGATGCCTGATGCCTTTATAAATACTTACATAGGGCTATGTCTACTGACAGGGTATTCCGAGGTAAGAAATTAACAAACAATAATGCATGCTTATGACCCCAGTTAAGATTACATAGGAAATCTAGAACAGCTAATGCCTGTTTGTGTAAGACACATACATTATTTACATTATTTCTTACATTATAAGAATAAATGACCATGTAGGCTAATATCAGCTGCCCTGTGTCAAGTTAACCAAAATTCATATCTTGATCAAAATGTGGTAACGCAAGTTTTTAGACAGTTGGTATAAGACTTCATACATGTTGGAACACAAATTCACGTTGTGATGTCATAAAGAGTCTATACAGGCTTGTGTAGCCCTATGAACGCTCTTAAGTCAAACATATTGTTTCTGTTCAGTTGTCATTTCCATCAGAGAATATATTTGGCACTCCTAACATTTAACGTTTAACGACATGATAAAGATTAAAACCATGAATGATGCTACGGAGAAAAGTGAGCGAAAGCACTCATGCTCATTCTGTAATGCTGTTAAGCAGAAATGAAGATTTAATAGTAGCACTACTGGGTATAGTTTGTATCCTGATTTGCACAGAAGAGATAATGTGATAACTGCGCTAAATGTTTTTTGGGGGGGCTCAAGACACTTTTGGTAATGTGGCCTAGTGCTTGTTGTTGGTTTACACTACACGATTGTTCTTGCTGTGTAAAATTGAGTTGGGTATTTAATTATGAGAGAGAATTATTCCTTAGACCCAATCAATCCCATTTCATCGTCACTGAATGTATGTGTTGAAAGTGTATAAAGGACCTGAAAATATTGTCAGATATTTGATTCTGTTTTTATTTTCTGCCTCCCTTTCTCCATTCCTTTTTATATATGAATATATAAGACTCTGTAATTGTACATGAGAATAAATGTTGAAAGGTGAATAGGATGTACGGCAAAGTATTTTTGAGAGAATTCTATTTTGCTGGTTAAAAAAAAAATTAGTACTTTGTCTACAAAGAGTATACCAGATCTTTTGTAAAGTGAAATGTTTATGCATGCCTTTTGACAAGATGTTTACGGTGTATTTAAAGAAGGGAAACTGTGCCTTTTTATCTCGAGTGAGTTACCATTTTACAGCATCTATCTATTGTAAATAAATCAGTGAGTTATTAAGTTACTTTGTATGGAACATTTATATTTTAATCTCCTAAATTGTGGGTGTGTAACAATACAATATTACGTTTTGCTCATTTTCAGGTAAAGGTACGCATCACAAGGTGCTGTGTGTACAAAGAAATTGTATTATTTTATTTCATTTATTTATTTTTCCAGACAATCACATCTGTTTGGGCACTCCTGGTTCAGTAATACATC
>JAUZSV010436024.1:0-10074 GCA_034780495.1 Parotocinclus cesarpintoi | reverse complement strand
CTGATCCAGCATACCAGCACAACACACACTAACAGCACCACCACATCAGTGTCATTGCAGTGTTGAGAATGATTCACTACCCAAATATGGTGTGGATATGTGGACCTGATATGTGGTGGAACTGTGGGGGTTCTGACCATTAAAGAAAAGATTAAAGGGACTAACAACTTATGTAGAGAAACAGATGGATTATATTCTGGAATTGTAGAACTACACAGTACATCTATATGCTAAGCGGAACTGATGAAACACAATGGACAATGCGTGTCACTTGGTAAATAATGACAGTAAAAGATCCTACCATTTATTCACAAATTTATTGGTAGTCTGCAAAACATGAGTGGATAATTAATATTTCTGGTAAACAGCAGATTCTTGTTGGTACATGAGATTTTTTTTTATAATTTATTGACAAATCATTTTAAGGAGGCAATTGTGCATTAGACATGATAGCCTATTAAAGTGTCCTGTCTCCCTACTCTTAAGTGTATGGTGACTCTGATCTCATTCGGGGCACGTCTGACAGGGGAAAACAAACTGTCCAGCTGTCAGACACAAACACGCAGCGTAGCAGTTTGGCGTCAGGCACGCACAAGGCTTTGCTCATGCTGTTCCTGCTAACAAAGCTGCTACTGATGCTCTGTAGACCTGCCGAACATGGAGAGGTCAGCAAAGAATCTAATCTAACAAAAATCAAGTTACCTTGTATGGATGGGACAGCAGGGTATGTATCAAACGCTCAAATTCTACAAATGAAAACATTTAGGCATGTGTGTGCTGGGTTTCATCTCCTGAGGGTCATGCTGAGCTTAGAATGTGTGTGAGTGTGAGTGTGTGCGAGTGTGTGTGTGGGAGTGCAGGATGAGGTCAACGAAGTTCCAATACAACAGAGGCCTCTTGTGCTGCTCCCTTTGCACCTCTCACACTTTCTCTGACTTTCCATCACACCTCAGTCTCCAGCTGTCACTTCTATAGATATTTGACAATGCTAGGCCTGTGCCAGATCTCCCTGGAGATCCCAGATGGCCCAAGTACATCACAGACTTAAAACTATTACAATTTGAATGACAGTGTAATATATGGATTTCCAAAACTGTGTTCTACTGCAAAAAGGCACAAGTATAAATAACCCTACATTTAAGTGATACTAATTTCCACTCTGTATATAAAACTAGTAGGCCAGATCTAGAGCGATGTTTAAAAGTTTGTAAACCTTTAGAGTTGTCCATATTTAAGCATAAATATGACTTACATCATCATCACACTTTTACACAAGTCCTAATAGTAGAGAACCTATTATTACACTTGATAATTTATTCATCAATGAAAATGAACATCAAAAGTAGGACTTGCAGGTAATTTTAAGGTTAAATTAGGGTCAAAACATTTTTAAACAATAGAATGACAATCAGAGTTTGGTCTCCACCAAAAGACAGTCAGATTGTGTATACACAAAAGAAATTAATGAGTATTTTTCGTTACAAGAGCAAGATGTGTAATAGTCAACACAGTCACAAATTAACCCGAGAAAACATCTAAGCAACTGGAGGCTTCTGTGGTAAATGTTTATGAGTCCACAGCTACAGTGCTTTTTACAATGGAGCATTGTCTCAATGCAGCTTTTCAATTTTATATTATCTCCTATTATTTCAACCCAACCCAAAACTGGTCAAAAATGGGGGGAAAAGTGGCAAGGAATAAACTCCCTAAGGTTATAAGGAAGAAACCTTGGGAGGACCCCGATTCAAAAAGAGACCCATTCTCTTAAGCTAAATAAACATTATCATCAACATAGACATACCACATTTAAAATATCACATTGAAACTTAAATATAATAGTATGTAGACTAATATTTAGAAAGCCACTACTCTCCAAAAAGAATTTGTTTACAGTTTGCTATAGATCACCATATACAACCACATGGAGGTCAATACCAGATACTGAAATCAAAGGATAACATTTTGCCCCACACACGTAATATTTTAGCATTTTGCAAGTAAATTATGTCTAATTTTTTTCTCATTTGTCCCCACTGTATTTTTTAACCAGCAGTAATTTTTTAGCAAGGCTAATGAGGAAAACATTTTTCCTAATGATTCAAATGATATAAATTACAGTTCACTAATGTACATCAAATACGGCTTACGTAATGTGCATATTACTTTAATGTGTATATAACTGTTATCACATTCCAAAAGCATGTGCTAACGCACTTAGATTCTTTCACCAAAACCGCTTACTCAGTAATAGCATGGTATGAGTTAGCATTTTTATAGTTCTGTTTGCTTGTGCTGGTTTAGAATTTTTTTATTCAATTTTAAATGTAGTATTAGTTATTTTCAGTTAGGTTTTAAGTTCTATTAGATTTCATTTTGAAATAGCCCCTAATTTTTTGTGAGCAGTATGCTTTACACTGAATCGTTTTGACAGTTGGGGAAAAAAAACTTGTTGATTTAAATTGTTAGTACATTTTTGAGTAAAACAAAAACCGTATTATTTAAGTTTGGGGTTAATTCCCTGGTAAGACAAAGAGATTTAGAAGAGGAAAATTAGTAATGGCCAGCTTTTGTGTAACCTTATAGCATGCTCGCATAATGTTCTAACATCACAACACTTGAATGCTGTTATATGGATTACCACTTCTGAATATTTACCATGGTTAGCAGTGTTCACAGATTGCTGAGAGTGTCTGATTTCGAAGCTGTGTTTGATATATGAACTGGCCTTTCATGAGATCCAGAATAGTTAAGAATACATCAAACGGACCAAATCACACAGGCTTTTTTTTCTACTGCAATGTGAGTAATGTGCATTATGGCCTTTGATTCATGCTTCAAAAATGGAACACAATAGGGTTTAATTGCATATGGAAATCACTATTAACTTTCATTGTCAATGTGCTTGGAGAAAATCCCATCACATAGTACTGCCAAATTGGATCTTTCCTAATATAATAGCTACATCCATTGCACCACCTGAACTGAATTAGAATATTACCTGAAAAAAAGAGGTTAACAGTTTAGTCACATGGATGAGTGATAACATGATGGATGCATTTTATACTGCATTTCTACTAACTTGTACAATTGCTTAACAGAAAATCCAAGGCACTCGAACCATAGTTTGCAGAGAGAAATCTATGCATCGTGACCATATCAAGCTTTATATGAAACTGCATTCCTGCACTATGATTTGGCTTTGCTGATTTTTATGTCTCACTTTACCTGGCGTAGTAGTAAGACCAGCGTTGCTTATAATCTCCATATAAATATTCTACTGGATATTAGGAAATTCAAGGTGTGCCTAAATCAAGTCCTAGGCGTAAGTCATAGACCAACCTGTGAGAAACGAGACTAGTTAAAAATTCAATGATGCACTCAGTTGGGAAATCACACACAATACTACCCTTGGGCCATATCTTCAAAGTAGAACGACAATCTAAAGTTAAAGGTGCCGCTTGTACAATAAATCTCTAAAGTACCAAGACAATCCAGGCAGTAAAACTAACCATGTGTCTATAACAGCATTCCACAAACAATTGCAATAACCACATTAAAGCACCGTGCCCTGATTTTAATAGCATGATCCACAATAAATAAGTCCAAAGGTGGTCAACGGCTAAACCAAAGTGAGATGCTGACTGCAGTTTAGTTTATGTATGACCCGAGATGAGTGTACACCAAAGGTTGGCTCCATTTAGAAAGATTCTTTTTTGAACTCTTGCACTCTCATTAGACAGTGTGTAGACAGTGAGTAGTGCCATTTTGACTCGACAGTGTGTTTAAAAAAGGCCATGGCATAACATAACTGTGTCATATTCATCTGCTTGTATGCCTGTGGTGAAACCAGTCACTGTTTCAGGTTGCATGCACATGCGTTCTGGTATTTACAAACCAGTGCTGTGCCAAAGACTTAGGCCACCATTAGATTTGATATACCATTGTTTTAGCAGTATTATAATGGTGATATAAGCTTTTCATTGGTACAGTAATACAGGAATATATTAATAAAATAGATCTACACAAATAAATATAATGAGGAAATTTGTTTGCAGAATCAAAAACAGAAATAACAGTTTATATAGGTTACACTGCCAAACACTTATACTACAATTGCAGCATCTGGCAGCGTCCACGAGAGGCCAAGTTGACCCTTCTACACTTTGAAGTGGCTTAATGAGAAATAGTCTTTTTTGGCAACTATTTTAGGGGAACAGGATGCAAAGCTCAATATATGCTAAAGATCACAAAGACAGAAATGAAGATCAGTGGACAACATTGTGAGAGACAATATTAAATTTGAAATTTCTCTGTCCAGTCTTTGACAATATGATATAGATTGTACATCTGAAACCACGTTTCTACGTATAGTTTTAATTTTACCATATTTATTGCAACACAGAATGCAGAACAGTGTTTAGTTATTTAGATCCTGTATTTGTCTGCATAAAATGTACTCGTGCGGTCCTGCCCATCCCTCATTCCTTTACGTGGGGGGAAAAAGCTTCCCCATTTTATCAACTGAAAGCTGGATTGTGAGGACTTCCTCATGAAGGAACTTGATCTGTATAATCTCCTTAAAACAGCCCTTGCCCATATGCCTTGCATAACCCTTTCGCTTTTGTACAAGTCACTACTGGTACATCTTTGCAGGTATGTCTGGTATTAAAGCACTGCTACATTTAATTGTATTTTATCTTGCAAGAAGAAAGAACACAAACAAAATGACTATTGCATTAAAGTGGTTTAAGTTGTGTTGAGTCACTGGACTGCTGATTAATTTCTATTTCAGTATTTTAACATTAAGCACAACTTTAAAACAAGTGTAGTTTTTGTTCACATTAAAGTATTGTAATTACACTAGAAATATCTTAAGCATTCTTCCAGGCTTAATCATTTTCATCCTCCATACCACACAATCCATTGTATGTTTGTTTATTCCACAATTCATTTGGTTTCTCTTCAGTGGAACCTTAAGATAATTCAATGGTAAAGACTTTAATATTTGACAGACTGTGCATTCCTATCATGTTACATCTGGAGTTAAACACTGTTGTCCAATTCACCAACAAATGTATTCGTTTATGTAATGTATGCAGACCAAGGGTTTAAATGCTTAACTACGAGATAGATAAAAGAGAAAAGGTAGCAGAGCAGGTGAGAGTTCTCATGAACCTGTCAACCTCTGTGTGTGTAGGTGGGATTCCTGGTCTTCGGCTGGAAGACTAACTATGCCATACTATAGGGGTAAAGACTGACTTTGAAATCTCCTCAACAGATTGTGCATGTCTGTGTGGATGTGGTGGTAATTAGAGGGTGAACAGGGGTCACAGCTTCAAATTGTCCAACCATATGACACAGTGGTATACAATGTCAATATGGGAGGGCCTATATAAAATTGCAAGTGCTTTCATGTAAAATAGGATATGAACAGTGTAAAACATGTGAACTGGAAACAAGGAATCATGTGAGTATTACATTACAGCATAACATTACGTTACCATCAGCCAACCATGTGCACTCTGGGGAGCCATAGTCCTTATGTATTAGAACACTTTAGAACAACAAAATGTTAAGTGTTCAGTTCAGGCCTGCTGTAGGCTGGGTTTCAAATTAGTGAGCTAATAAGTAAATAAGTACTATAAACAGTATGTCACAAAAGAGTACACCCCTCACATTTTTGTAACTATTTTATTATATTTTGCAATGGGACAACACAGAAAATATGACACTTGTATGATACAATGTATAGTAGTTGGTATACAGTTTGTGTAACAGTGTAATTTTTTGTGCCCTACAATAACACCATACAGCCATTGATGTCTAAAAATCTGGCAACAAAATGAGTATACCCCTAAGTGAAAATGGCCAAATTGTTCCCAATTAGCCATTTCCCTCCCCGGAATCATGTGACTCGTTAGTGTTACAAGGTCTCAGCTGTGCCATGAGGTGCCATGTTTAACCAAATTTAACACACCTGCTCCCATTCAAAGAACTCTGAGCATCTGAAAAAAAAGAATTGTTGTGGGCCTAGGTTATAAGAAGATAGTAAAAAGGTGAAACACCATAAATCAAGCGGTTTAACAGGACAGGCTACACTCAGAACACATGCCAAGTACACATGCTCAGCATCATATTCAGAGGTTGGCTTTTGAGAATAAACATAGAAGTGCTGCCAGCATTGCTGCAGAGGTTAAATTGGTGGAGGGTCAGCCTGTCAGTGTTCAGACCATACCACGCACACTATCAAATTGGTCTGCATGGCTGTCGTCCCGGAAGGAAGTCTCTTCTCACAATGATGCTTAAGAAAGACTGAAAACAGTTTGCTGAAGACAAGCAGACTAAGGACATGGATTACTGGAACCATGGCCCTGTGGTCCAATGAGACAAGATAAACTTATTTAGTTTAAATGGTGCCAAATGTGTGTCACAGCAATCAGGTGATGAGTACAAAGACAAGTGTGTCTTGCCTACAGTTAAGCATGGTGGTAGGAATATCATGGTTTGGGGCTGTATGAGTGTTGCCTGCTGTGTGGAGCTACAGTTCATTGAGGGAACCATAGATGATGAAGCAGAGCACTGTTACAAAGCTTTAGACTGACTAGTTTAGATTGTATCAAAGTGTCATATCTTCAAGTGTTGTCCCATTAAAATGAGTTACTGTATTTGCATGAGATAACTGTACTTGTTTCTGGTGGATATAGAGAGATAAATAGGCAATTGTTGGCACTAATGCTTGGGTTCATAGGCCTATGGTTTTTTCATGCTGCATATGTAGGAATAAACATTTCAAAAGCATATAACCAGATCAACAAGATTACGTTTTGGCACCACACTGATGGCATGATTCTACATTATTTCATGCACTTCACTATTGCCACACTGTTGGCTGATTAAATAATTGCATGCATGGGTAGGTGTAGAGTTGTTGCTAGTCTTCTAGCATATTGCATGTTATATCTTATATGAACCTGAGATATAACATCTATTCCTGCAATTCAGAACTGCAACACATTCCAGATTTTCCAAGAATAACTGATGTCGAGATTAAGGAAGTCATTTTTGTTGGCTCACAAATCATACAGGTCATCAATGACAAGGAGTTTGAATATCTGCTAGTGGGGCCAGGGAAAATTGCTTGAAAGGGATTGAAGTATGCTTTTGAGAATTTTTTTGGCAACCAAAGAGCACCAAACAATGATCAGATTGACAATATGCTGAAAGCATGCAAAACCATGAAGCGCAACATGTAATTGAAAACTTATTTCCTGCATTCATACTTGGTCTACTTCTCTCTGTTGATCTTGGTGTAGTCAGTTAAAGTAACAGTCCAGTGTGACTAACCAAATGTTATACTTAGCAGCACAGCATCTACTATCATGCTCTGTTCTCTAATCGGAAGTAGCAAAATCACAGTAAAAATAGGTTAATAAAACTCCATGTAGTAGTTTTACATTAATGTGCCATTTTATATCCAAATTCCTAAGACAAAAGAAAAAGACCGTCACATAACCATGATAATCATTTCAATACAGCAGAGTAGATAAGAATATTACAGAGTTCATGATGGATCAGTATGTGCAGCAGATTAAACTTCTTCTGATAGCGAGTGAAAATACGCCAGATTTCAACACATCTTAACCATGGTTTGTTAACCTAAATTAACAAATATGTATTCCTATATTCAGTGCACATACAAGGACTTCAATTAATGTAAGGTAGTGCTAGTAATTTTAGACAACAACCATTTAGAACTATGCATGCTGCATAATCCTGAATTTATACTTGATAGACGGACATAGTTTATGTCCGTCTATCAAGGACTATTATAGGTCTATTTTGAACTGTGGTTAAGCACAATGGAACTACCCAGTTTCCCTATTAAAAACCAATACCACTTCGATGCTGTACAAACGGTTTGATAATGGCACAACTTTTGCCAAAGTTTGTTGAATCACTTTTTATGGTAGGAATCTGTATAAACTCTAGATGGGGTGGAGCGATCACATGAATTGCAATTAATTGCAAAGTCATTCCCTCCCAAGAACATGACCTTATCCCAAAAATACTAATTTTCAGCTACTCCACAAAGTGTTCTGCTAACATTATTTCAGTGATGATCTTGTTACCTGAGAAGAAAAGGTTAATGAGGACAAGCCAGATGATATCACCCTGTCATGCTAATTAGAAAAGCAGACTGGTTGCTTTAAGAGGGTAGTGGTGCTTTTAAGTTCTCTTTTGTTAACCATGGTTACCTCCGCGAAAAAAAATGCAGTCATCATTGCATTCCATTAAAAGGATTTTAAAGCCAAGGACACTGCTGCTTGTAAGATAGCACCCCGATCAACCATTTATCGAATCATCAAGAATGTCAATGGTTCAGTTGCAGTGAAGAAGGCTTCAGGGTGCCCAATTAGATCAAGCAAGTGTCAGGACTATCTTCTAATGAGAATGCAGCTTAAAGATTGGGTCACCACAAGTGCAGAGCTTGCTCAGGAATAGCAGAGGGTAGGTGTGAGTGCATCTGAACACTAAGTTAAATGAAGGCTTCTGGAGGATGGCTTGGTGTCAAGAATGGCAGCAAACAAGCCACTTCATTCCAAGAAATACATTAAGGACTGACTGACATTCTGCAGGAAGTATATGGATTGGACTGCTGAGGACTGGAGTACAGTTATTGTCTCTAATGAAACCCCTTTCACACTCCTTTGGGCATCTGAAAAAAAGTATTGTCTGGAGAACACTGGCATAAATAAGGAATGGTATAATTCAAAAACAATTTAGTAGCACTATGTCACAAGGCAAAAGTGATAACCAGGTGGCTTGGTTAACAAAGCATTGAAAATTTGGGTCCATGGCCAGAAAACTCAGATTTCAAACTCATTAAGAACTTAAAGAAGCTGATATCCAGCATGCCAGAATTGCAGAAATTAAAAAAAAAGAATGGTCAACACTTAAAATATTAAAACTTTGCTTAAACAGGAGGTAATTGTCAATAAATAAATATATTAAATATATTTTTTTATTTGTGCTATTCTCAAAACCTTTGGCCATGACTGTACTGAATCAAAGTGTAGGCCCTCAAACTTGAATGGACATGCAACATATGCATTGCAACAGCATTAAGTAAATACACTATATAATATGAGTAGTGATTAGGAAAAGCCATAATGAAATATCCCATAATAAATTATCCCCTCATTTGTGTAAGAATGTAGTTTTTGTGCAAATAGATAAATGTATAGTGGACAAACGCTTCATGTCCATGACTCGAATGCTTGATAAACTGCAGCTGATATTCTCAATGATTATTGTTAATTTTCTATGCCATGACATGTAGGCTGCAAGACCGTGTCCCTGGCACACACAAACCTTGAAGTTATAAACCCAAGCTTACAAAGTGAAATCACCCACAGCTGTTCACCCCCCTGCAATAATACCAAAACATTTGTCTTTTACTAACGAACTGATGAAAGTTGAATGCACCCTCACATTGCCTACACTGTGATTTTTTTCGGTTAGACAACATGGCCCGTAGTAGTGGTAGTGGTGAGCCATTCAATAGCCAAACAAAAACTAAGTGGGGTGGTTATGTAACTAAGAGATTATGGGGTATTATCAGCTTCTTACTGTACAGCATTAACCAAAGAATGAATTGAGCAGCTGCTCACAACCCAACAAAACAGACGAAGCCCTCTTACTGCCTCACTATTCAATCCATATCCTGTCCATACACCAACGTTTTCATTTTCATTTTAAGTAGCGGATGAATATTTTACAGGTTTAGAGAAACATATTGACAGTGTTAGGCAGAATTTCCCTCTAAATAAAATCACATTGGACTAAAAAGAAAAAATATTGTGTCTCCAACCCAAAACTTATTACTTTATGGATTAAAAATGTGTTTATTAAGGAAATGTAATAATGTACCGTTTCAGTGCTGCTGTGCCTGTTATCTGATAAGACTGTTTACAATATATATTAATGCTAACACTACATTAATGGGAAACAAACAAATGTAGTGCAGTTCCAAATTAAACTTCAGACTCTTTAAACAGCTTAAATAGTAAATGC
>JAUZSV010436023.1:0-17726 GCA_034780495.1 Parotocinclus cesarpintoi | reverse complement strand
TGCATTATATGTTTACGAGTCGCTGTTGCCAAAAAGTTTCCTACTAGGTTATAAACATGCTAAGTGATAAAATATGCCTTGCACATATTGCACGTTTCTCCTTACTATTGTGTGGCTATGGCAGCACCACCATGAAAGTACTATGGACCACATGGCCAAAAGTCCCATCTCAAACTAATCAAACAATTTCAATATCTAGGCCCAAAGCCCAAACTGAGCAAGCCTAGCTCAACAGTGCAAAAAAAAAAACTCGCTAAATGTTATTAGGAAGAAACCTAGGGAGGACCAACACTCAAAAAGGATCCAACCTCCTTTGGCAGTCTAGATGATATATGTAATACTGTATCAGCTGCAAGTCGCTCTAGATAAGGATATTATTAGCTCTGTGAATACAAACTGCAGCGCTAACTGAAAACTTGTTTTAAATTTGAACTGTGAAAATGTAACTCTACAAGCACAACAGCTTAAAGGGTGAGTAAAAACGTAACACTGTGGGTATACCTCTGCGGTCTACAGCCAGAGAATGGAAAAAATGACGACACAAATTCCAGCAGAGAGAAACTATATGCTGTAATTACATGCGATTTCTGTGACTGGAAACAATTCGGCGCTTTTACAATATCTATAAATTACAGCCTGGAGAGAGAAGCAAGCCAGACACACTTGCGAGACAGAGGAACAACAACAGCAAAAGAAATTAAGAAATTAAATTAAAGCAGAAGTAGTAGAAAGAGGAAGACAAAGAAGAAAATGGGAAAATGGCTGGCTACAGACCAGCTGTTTTTACTATTCACACAGGAATTCCTGGAGATAACATGACTATGAATAAAAAACAACTAAGTAGATAAATAATTTCCACGTCAGCGGAATCTAGGTGTGGACCACTGAACTGAAGTTCCTGGCGGTCAGAGAGATTGAGAGGTTAGTTTATTGTGTGTGTGTGTGTGTGTGTGTTGGCCTAGTTGACAAGTTGAGTTCAGCGAGTGCATTTACATGGATTTAATAATCCATTGCTAACTGAAATTATGTAGTTAACAGATTGGATTGAATTGGTCATGTAAACAGCATACTACGATTTCTTACATTGGATTAAACTCTAGAAATCAGATTATGAAATCAGATAAAGAGAGTTAGATTTCATGTCAGTAGTTTGATTTCTCAGCTTATGTATACCCATACTCTCATTTCCATCAGTTTCTCAATCTGCGCATGCACGCAAACTATACCCAGCTAGAATTTAGAGCCGTCACAGAAATGGCTAGCAACGACTAAAATATGGTTGTGAGATCTGCTTATTCTAAGAGATTTAACTTCTTTGTGCTCGTTTCCATAGGTGACTTGTTTCTCTCACCTGTTCTGGCAAACCTGGAATTAAACGCATGACTTGCAAAATGGCTAAATGTATACACTAAAGTATATGCTAAAGCATATGAAGTATTTCTTTATGTAATTATTAATGTTTGATGTTTACGTCACATACTCAAGATTACTGAGATTATTGATTGGTTGTAAAAAAGAAATCAGGTTGTTGCTATTGTCATGTACACCCCGAGTTTCCCCATTATCTGATTATATTTACATTACATTTTTGTCATTTAGCAGACGCCCTTATCCAGAACAACAAACAGTTAATTTAATTTTACAGTCCAGCAATTGTGGGTTATGGGCCTTGCTCAAGACCCAACAGAGGCAGCATGTTAGGGGTGGAATTTGAACCCTGGACATTCTTGTCCATACTTCAGTACCTTAACCCCTAGGCCACCACTGTCCCATACATGTAATCTCGTTAATCGGATTACTCTGATTTTTTTTGCAGTTATTAAATTATTAAATGCATATAAACACAAAGGGCAGCAAGGTGGCTCGGTGGGTAGCACAAGTCCTTTTTGTGTGGAGTGTACATGTCCTTCCAGTGTTCGCGTGGGTTTACATAGGAAGCCATTGTCCAAAGTCCGCTCACAAGCCAAATACATGCTTTAGGTTAACTGATTTATCTAAAGTGTCCCTAGTGTGTGCAACCGTATGTGCCCCATGATGGATTTACCCTTTTGCCCCCCATGTCCTATGCCAGCTAGACATCGGCTCTCCCACAACCCTGTTCAGAAAAATAAACGAATGAATGTACATACGCTAATGTAACTCATACATATGCATGTATGTTGTACAATACACACAGTGTTATCTGGATACATGGGCTCACAGGATGAAAGTCCTGGATTCAGTCCCAAGGTGGAGCAGTCTGGTTTATGGTGATATTGTGTTCCCTGAGTGGGTTTTAAGCATTATGAAAAATTTCAGTCTTTCTGGGTGTAGTACTGAGCAGTCAATCGATATATGTCTAATTGTTAGTATGGTTTAGCATAAATGGCAGGTTTAGTGAGGAGATAAGCAATGAGTAAATTCCACTCAGGTAAAGTCTGTGACCTCCTAAGTAAACAGAAATTTTAACAGGACACCTTATCTCTTTCAGTCCTTGCATTACCACGAATAAGTGATAAGAAGTTAACTACATTGCTCACAAAAATTAGGGGATATTTTAAAATGAATACGAAGAGAGACCCTGTCCATGCCCCATCACTGTCAGTGTGTTTTGGCAGTATTAGGTGATCGTACACCCTACTGAACAGTCAATGTCTGGCACTTTGTCCAGTCTGACATGCTTCTGTTCACCTCTATGAATGTTACTTGCTACTCAATCCCGATAATTGAGCGTAATCAAACAACTTTCTTTGGCCTTGCATTGGCTTTTCTTTATCTTGTTTAATGAAATCACGTCAAACGCTTCTTTTTTAATCGCTTTATATTCATTTTTTAATATCCCCTCTTTTTTGTGAGAAGTATACATACAAGCCACCTCAGGATCCTTTATCTGTCTGCACAGTAAGGCTATGTCTTCAGATCTCTTTTCAGGTGTAGAGGACTACAAACACAATCGAGATGAATGTGGTTAAACAATATGGAACGCAATCTCGCATCATTGTAAAGTTCATTGTATGATTTTAAAAACCCTTGGTTGACTACATTAAAATAGCATTACAATTACAATCCTATGTTAACAAATCTTGAACACCAAGACAGACAACATTAGGTAGTACCTATGAAAATATTTACACTGCTTACAAAAATATGTTTCAAAATGAAACGTCGCCAAGAAAATATCCCACATCGCATCACATAATCTAGTGACCAGAATTTGTGGTCATTAGCATTAAGTACAAGTCAGCTAGAGCTAATCAGACACTACCCTCAGAAGCCCCTCCAGCTTTTATTGTGTTTAACACCTGGGTTATTGTCTCAAGGGACACTCACCTCTCCCACCAATCCAATCTCTGCATATAGCCAGATAAACCTATCCATGGGCTCAGGAGATATTTACTGATACCTCTCTATCAGTAAAGCACTGTAATTGGTTGTGATATGCAGTACCAGTACAATAGAGCTAGCAACTGCAGGATAAAGTCAACACTGAACACAGAGTCGTTGCAACATCAAAGAGCTGTTACAGCACTGACCTCCTTCTCTAAGCAGAATTTGCTCATAGTCTTGAGTCATTTGCAATATTTAGCTCCTTGTTCATTATTATACAGACTATAAGTCTATGAGTAACAATGGTCTTGAATTTCCTCCATTTGTACACAGTCTGGCTGTCCAAACTCTTCAGAGATGGTTTTGTAACCTTTTCCAGCCTGATGAGCATCAACAACTCTTTTTCTTAAGTCCTCAGAAAACTCATTTGTGTCATGATACACTTTTACAAACATGTGCTGTAAAGAGCAGACTTTGAGTGGGCAGCCTTTTTTATTTAAAGAACAGGGATCTATCACACCTGGTTGTCATTCCACTGATTGAAAGCACTTGACTCTAATTTCACCTTCAAATTAACTTATCCTTGAGGTTCACATATTTTGCCACTTACAAATATGTAATATTAAATCATTTTCCTCAATAAATAAATGTCCCAGTATAATCTTTTTGTCTTATTTGGTTAACTGTGTTTTTTTTTTTATCTACTTTTAGGACTTCTGATGATGATGTTTTAGGTCATATTTATGCAGAAATACAAAAATTCTAAAGGGTTCACAAACTTTTTAGCACCACTGTAAATTATGCGGAAACACATCTGCAGAGGTGGTGCTTCCATGTGCACTATACTATATAATATGTTAAACACATATTACAGTGGTTGTGTCATTACTATTTTAAACATAGTCTTTAGCAAGTAGTTTGCAGTTTGAGACACAACCCTTCAGTTCAGACAGCTAGGCTTCTCTTCTGCTCCTATGTGATTAGGTGTGACCCAGGCTATGTTCACACGACAGGCAAACTGACCCAAACCCGATTTTCTCACCAAAACCAAATCCTAGACTGAAGCACATGCATAAAAGAACAATACCTCACATGACATTTCTCATCCCAGAGTTGAACATACAGAATGGAGTCAACAGTAACAGGCACTTCTATAAAGCTCATGTAAAAACAGCAAATTATTTGAAAATTCTTTGGTTTGAACCTTGACTTCTTTAAACTTCGCTTTTGCTTTTCCTTTGGACTGCAGCCATGTCCTCCATAGAAAACACAGAGCAGCTGCGCTTCTAATTTTTATTACCACAAATATTTATAAAGGTCTGTTACTTCACTATCACACCACTGAAAAGCTCCCTCAATGCTGTCATCCATTTTCCCTTCTCCTCAGCACATTTTTATGACGAAAGTTGGGTTGGAATGACGTAAAATTTGCATTAATTCCGATTTGGCTGAGACAATAATCAAACCTTCCTGCTTTTGATTCTTTTTTAGACTGCAAAATAAAAAGTTTATGACCTCATTTGCAGCTCTTCTTGTCATAAAGATTGTATCTGGATTGTATCCGGATAAGACTTTAACAATGTGCATTTACACTTAATTGTCAAATGTGTCTTCATATAGTCAGTAAATTCCATTTCTGTAACTCATGTAAATCAGGAGGTAACACTGGATTGTAATACGTGTATAAGATTGCTGCTGCATCAGACATCACATCTCTTTAAATTGCTTTAAATCTCTTTAAAAAACTGTTAAACATGTTTCATAAAATGGTAATTCTGTCTGTCCAAAGCATTCTGGCAGAGAGACACATTTACACTTGTTTAATATATCATTTATATAATAATGCCTCTCCAGCCACCCCCTAAAGGGGTTTGAGTATCCAGATTCAAATTGGATATCAATGCATCTTGAAGTGCACTTACGCACAAGTTTGTTTGTGGCTTAGCCTGATCTGATTACATTTATGATACACAACAACCTGGTGTAAACATGATCATATATCATGGCTTAGCCTGAGTTTCTTAAAATCAAGTGCAAACACTGTTCATCACTAGCAGGAGGAAAATTGTAAAAAGAGGGACTGAATTATTGGTCTAACTACATGTATTTTTAACTGATGTGAATAAGATAAACATAAGGTGACGCAGTCCCACTTGTGCACTGATTAAGGTCCTTCTCATTGATACATTGAGAAAAAAAGTGAAAATCCATTACTCCACAACTAATCCGTTCAGTGAAAGAGATCACAGAATGCATTATGAGGAGAACATGTTAATCCTCTGACACACACCCCTGCTTGACTAAGCAGATGCAACCCAGCCTGAAGCCCCTCCCACGACTGCACATTCCTCTCATGTTCTCCATTCTCTACTACTGCAGTCTGCCAAACTCTCTCTGAATCTAGAGCTAACGTCATCCGAGTCTTAGTCTTTAACGCCAAAGGCCAGGGCCTCATTTTTTAAATGTATAATGTAACCTGACAGTATACAAGACAATACCACTCAACCATCTGGACCAGACATAAGTGATGAGTACTGTTGGTAAGGTTGCCCTTTAGGGTGTACTTATATTACACTGCTTACAAAAATTAGGGGATATTTAACTTTTGTGAGCAGTACATGTCAGGTTACCTTATGTTCACTTTTTTAAGCGGGCCCAAGCACAGTTTGGTGTATTGCACCCAGGCATGATACAGAGTGCTCATACTAGTGAAACAAACCACACTATGGGATTCAAATTTGCTCAGGCATTGTACAGATCAGCAGGTCCCTAAGGGGTCAATTTAAACTCCAAAACTAGCTTGTCCCATGTGCAGTCCCATTCTTATCGCCTCAACGACAACCCCATCTGACTGTCAGCAGGAGAAAAATGAGATGATCACCAGCTACGTATTGATCATGCAAGACATCATGCAAATAGTCTAATCATCCAATCAAGTCATTTCTGAAAGGAAGCTACCCTGGGCTCTATACACCACCCCTAACTTGGAGAGGATAGCACAGAGGAAATAATGATTTACTTTGCTCGAGTAAGTTCAACACCAACAAAACCTTAAACTATGCAAAAAAAGCCACAGAGCCTCTAAAGCGCACACACAAAATTATATGCTTAGTATTGTGTCAGCAGAAGAAAACATCAAGTACTCTCATGCGTGTTCATGCACACATGGACATAATGACAAATGGTTTGTTACAGTCAAAGTTTAATCATACAGCTGCGGTGGTGTTGCAAGAGCCCGAGCGGCGTCACTGCAGCCTCAGCTCAATCAGAGTGTCGTCTATACCCATTTTCACCACAATCGCCACAGCCATCCTTTCCCACAGACTATGTCAGTCAGTAACACAGACGTACATACAAAGGAACAATATAACACTCCCTGTTATGTTAGTTTTACATGGAGCGTCCCTGAGGCTAGTGACCTGGGGCTTCTGTTTGTTTTTCCACCTCACCCCTCACAGTAAGATATGATGGATCACTAACCCACAAACTCACAGCACACCCATCATTTCACTCACTGTATAGATACTTTTCATGCTCATTTAACTTAACTTGTACAGCCATAACACTATGTGCACTACATAAACTCAACGTAAAAATCTTATCTGACAATCAAGCACTTCTGGTGCATATCTGGTAATAAATTCTCTGTTACAATTAAAGCTTAGATAAGAATGCAAAATAGTAAATCCAAGGACAGAGGGCTTTTGTCACCTCTTTCTTACAATGGTGTTTAATGAGCTATAGCTTAGGCTCACTAATCAAGTGGTCACGCACCCCTTAATGACCCTATAGAGACACCCGTTAACATTTTGGAGACGATGTAAACAAGTTAAGCATCTATATGCTGAAATTGAATTTACAGCACGTGGTTAAAAACTAATTGAACATACCTTTTTTCCACTGGTTAAAAGTTCAGAGACGCTGCTTTTAAACAACTAGAATCAACAGAACAAAATGTATATACTGTTTCCAAATAATTCCTGTCTTTATGGCAAAAAGTTATCTTTCATGACATCATACTTTATCATTAACCAGCTTTAACCTTGTACACTGCACCAAAGCTTACCAAAGGATGTAGGAAAAGTTGTCACTGGAAACCAAAATCTGCAAAACCGATGTCCATTCACGAGCAGTACAGATACCAGCGTTCCAGCGAAGCGGCAGTGTGTGTCTGAGGGAGTTTGAGAGTGCAATTCAAACACTCCTCCTCTGCCCTCTATGGCTCCACCCAGCCTGTCCAATCAGGACTGCTCTTCAAGTTCAGACAGGAAGAGCAACACTTTCTAGTAGGCACATGACCAGAGAAATTGATATGTCCGACATCTTTCCTAATCTTTCCTATTCCTGTTCCTAATCCTTTGCCAGAACATGCTATTATCTAAACTTCTGGTCCTAGAGCTGCCCCCCTTGGTCATGCTTAGTAATCATTTCCCAAAACACTTCTCAATTCTTTCCAGTTTAGTATATCTTCCAGAAAATTTCCAATATTAAAACTCTCCAATATTACAGTAGAGGAAGTGATACAAAGGGCCCAGTTTGCCTAATTAAGGAGTCTAAAGAAAAGTTACAGGAACAAGAAAACAACACTCTTGCTATAAGGATATCCTGTGATAGATTCCACAAGGTACTAGACCTGTTACCACAATTAGAGAATGTTCACCTTTCTACTTCATATCAAATAATCATATTACAGATATTATGCTAAAAATAAAAATTTTTAAATAGATGAACGTTCTGGCTTTATGATGCATGGAAATTGAGGTTAACTCAATGTTGAGAAAAAAAAATAAGCAATTACCTATAAAAATTTGGTAATACATTTGTAATTTCTAAAATATCAGATTAAGTCTAAAATGCAAATCAGTTGGCAGTTAAAAGAGAATGCTCAAAAATGACATGGAGAGGTGAATTACCAGGGCAAATTCCTATCATAACCTCAAAAGACAAGGGTATGCTGAAATTTTGCACGTTCTTAATTTGTGATGGTTGATGATAGAAGTCATTTTCATAATGATAACATGCCTTGCATCAGAGCAAAGAGTGTTAATGCAAAATTTCCAAAATTTAAAAGGTGGTCCATAAAAGGGCTCCATTCTGTCAAACGTTATTCAAGAACACCTTGAAATATAATTTTTTTTTTATTACAGAAGTCCAAGCCTCAAATAATTTAGGAAGTAAAACCTAAGGAGTAGCAGCAAAAAACTGTAATTTTGTTCACTCAACACTTAATTAATCCATTATATGTTCCTTTACTTGATCTGGGGGAAAATATGCCATTAATTAAATTAATGTATTATGTAATGTAATGTATTAATTTGTATAATGTATGCTTCACAGAGCCAAAATGTTCAAATCTTTTCATTTTGTGCATCCTTAATGATCATATTTGCTATTAATTATATAAGATCCTCAAAGTGTGATGATTCCATATTTTACCAGGGTAGCTTCACCTCTATTTAGATTTGAAAACAAGCACTGTCAACATTTTTGGGTCTCTCTTTCCCAAACCTGATCTGTCCAAAGCAAAACTGGTAGAGGAGCTTCCCTACAGATTTTAACAGGGAAATGACTCCCATTCTTTATAGAGAATGTTACTATAAGAATGTTATGTTCTTCATTAGAGATAGCATCTGTTAGCCAGATGTAAAAACAAACCACAAATTATGGGCCACCACAGGACCACAGCACTGCACCAACCAACAAGGTATTGTACATCTGCATGTTGTAAAACAGGAGCTGTCCCAAACATGAACCATTACAACAACACCTTATGCTTGATTAAACAGCTCGTACTGATTGCAATGTATTTACTGCAATTGAGAATTACATTTGATCAAAATCATTATGAAATAATGAATTAAATTATTCACTAAATGAAAAAAACATTGTAATGATGTTATTAAGACATTAGAGAGCTCTGTTAAGTCAGTAGACCATAAGATAAAAAAAATGAACAACAGCTGAAAACTGCTGAAAGAGACAAGTGGGTACAAAATGTGATTGAGTTAATGTAATTTTTTTTTTTTTGGGGGGGGGTGGGGGGGGGTGGAAGTTTTTAGAATCAGAATCACTTTATTTCTTTATTGTTTCCTGTCTTTTTTTGTGTTTTTTATTAAACATAATAAAATCAGCATTAAATATCCCCCACTAAGACCAGTGATCAGTGCAAAAAGCACACTTTCAGGTTCCGGGCACCAAATTATCTTCTTCTTTGAGCAGTGGCAATTGACAGAAGTAGATCCCTTTATACTAAATTCCAGACTAACCATTGAAATACAAACCCACAGTGCCATAGGCTCATATCAGTGCAATATAATATGCTTTGATCACAAATACTAGCAGGTAAAGGATATTAATGAGAATGTCTGTAATTCTGTCTGAGCCTTGGCTTACTGCCCAGTCTGCCTACTCCTACCTGTTCCAAGAACAAGAGCACCAGGGCAAATAACAGCAAATTTTAGAAATGTCACAGACTCTATAACCTACAGTGCACTTTTGATGATATGTCCTACCAACATGAAACTGTATTACAAGACAGGCTGAATTTTTTTCTTCAGTTCCTCGCCACGCTCAATAATACATTGAGTTTGTAAGGTTCCCTGACCCGTGACTCTTTAGGCTTGGCTGTAATTTCATCTTACAATGCTGGATGCTTAGATGTTTAGCGACCCAAACGATCTTGCTATTGCAAGAGCTTTTCACTGCCTGTTGCATTTAGACAGAGCAATTCATAGGAATTGGGCAGGAGTGGCAGGCTCTGGGAATGGAGGGATTACAGAGAAAATATTATGTGAGCTAGAGCTAGATTACTGCTTAAAGTCATCTTTCACACACACACACACACACACACATCCACACACACACAAACACACACATCCACACACACACACACACACAAAATCCTTGTGAGGACTTTTCATTGACAAAAAGGTTAGGTTAGGTTGTAATGACTACTGTTCTTAAACCTAAACCTAACCTTAACTTTAGTATCTTAATGGAGATCATGTGACTCCTTTGGCTTTTCAAAGTTTTTTTAATAAGTCAATCATTGTAAGTATACAAAGACAAGGTACACACATGCACGCAGGAATCTCCATGTTCATCTATTGCGCACAGGCAGATATAAACAGGCTTTCATACATCTGAATAGCTATCACACACCCAGCTCTCAGGCAAACTTAAGTATACTAACGCATATAGAGTACATTGTACACACAGGATGCACCAAACGTAGGGTGTGAGGCACAGCTACAGATAGTTCATAGTGGAATACACACTTACAAGTCAATAACGCTTTTTGAAAGGTTACAAACAATTTAAAAAGCCAGACTTTAGTCTATGACAACTGCAACTAGTTTTATTATAAATTATAGAAATGATATCTTTATAGGTAACTCCTGCATTACTAAAGAAAGAAAGCAGAGGTTGATGGCTTGTGCATGGCTCTGTGCTTTTGCTACCTTTAGCTTTAACCTATTTACCTTTGTTAGCTTTGTTAAATTCTGCATATGCAATGAGGTGATGCCATTTCAAATGTTTTATTAAATTTGTTGTTCCGAACAATTTAACTTATTCCTTTACTGCTTATTTTCACCATGCTTGTAATTCAAATAGCACACTGTGAATAGCTTCCATAGCGAAGTCATGGCTATATCTAAAATAGATCACTAACCCCTCATTAGTATCCATACACTCTCATTAGTACTGTATTATTTAGGGAGACTATTAAGCTGATTGAGTAGCACTCAAAACACAACCTAAATCTAAGACTTCCTATCAACACCCGTAATCAAAAGTGAGTGGCTGAGTTGTGTTTAAAGCTCCGTGCACTTATGTACTGAATCCTGAGTTAAAGTTAGTACTGGCAATTAAAAAAAATCTGCATTTGCCGCTCACATCCTTTGTCACCGAAATTGGCCAATAATGATCGGTGGCCGATCAATCAGAACACTACTACTAAACCTGAGGCTAAAAACCGGCATCTCAACTGTTTACTCCTCACAGAAGAGCACTACACACAAAGCTCCTGAACACACATTTACACCTGACCAAAATAGCACCAGTGGACAAATAATTTTAACATTACTGATTGAGACATAGGCTTTCTTTATAAACTTATTCCAATGCTCCCCAAACCAGTACAATACAAAGTAGGCTCACTCACTGTAAGTGCAGCAAAAACCTGAATATAACGTTTGTCAGTTACTTTTACATCTCAGACCCACTCATTCTGCGGAAGCATGGCACTCTAGGTAATGGCAAAGTTCAAAATGGTAATAGAATTAGCTTGTTAAGCAGCGTCTCGCACACATTCCACAAATCACATCAAGCAAACATCAACTGCAATTCACAACCATGTATGATTGAGCGATAGCTGTGGGACTAGTTATGTGCATTGCTGTGAATGAGTGAAAGTCAATCAAGAGATATATTATCTATGTTTCTTTTGGATCTACATAATCTCTTTTCACCCTGTCCAAATACAACAACAATCACCTTTCTTCTATTAAATTACTGACACAATGATATCGGTCTTGTCTGGCCTTACAACAATGTTACAGACACCTCTGTGGAGAGAGACTAGTGAGAAAACAAAGTGAGAGGCAGTGTTCAAAGCACATAAAATAGAGCCCTTACAAAAACTGTTGACTGAGAACAAATTACAAAATTAAGAATCTATCAATTGTCAATCACAATAAAGTATGCTTTTTTGCCATGGGTTAGAATTAAATTGCAATGAAAAGCTCTGATAATTACAAGATAACGCAAGAAAATGTTATACTTTTTTTTAATCTGTAAATTACTATTTTTAGGTAAACAGCTGTAACTAAAAACAGCTGAAAATCACTACATCTAGTTGAGACAGTCAAAACTTAAAACCTCTGAAGCCCACAACACAAACTGGATGATTCAGGACCACAGCCAAATAAATCCCAGTAGTCCCAGTTTTGTCAAGCTGATTCAGACCCTTAGCTCTAAATGGGTTGGATTGTATCACATAAATATTGTATCCATTCAAATCACTTTTGAAAGTAAATGCACCTGCAGTATGAATTCTTTTAAATGGGGATAACATTTTAAACAGCATTTAATGGCACATTTTTCATAACTCACAGTTAAAGATATGGATAACTAATTAAAAGTAGTAACCTTACAAACTAGCTCAGCCAGGCTGTTACTGTAGGGCTCTTGAGGGAGGCCTTTAACTTCAAATGCATGGCTTCAGACACTTAAAATGCTTTAGAAGCATCTGAGAAAGTAAAAAAATGTGATATAACCTTCAAATATACATAAAACAAGAACACTATAGGGTATATGACTATGTATGAAATCATTAAGGTTTTGAGGTCAGGGACTAGTCCAATGATCTAATACCTCCTCTGCCTTACTGCCATTGATGGGTGCCTGAGCAAGTCCCTTAACCCCCAATTGCTTGGATTATAAAATAGTATCAGTTGTAAGTCGCTATGGATAAGGACATCTGCTAAATGACTAAATGCAAATGTCATTGGTAGATAAGCATTCATAGGATCTTTTCATAGGATTTATTTAATTTTTAAATCCAGACAAACTCTCATAAAACTCTGATAAATAAATGTACTCACCCTTCCATGTGGAACCTTTTGAAATTATACTTGGTATATTGGTATTTGAAGACAAAGCTCATCGGTTTCTTTAAAAAGTGAAGTCACCCGACACCATCAAAATACTTGTAAACACTGATATTCCATCTGATAATTATGAGTCTTAAATAGATAGATGTTTACAAATTGAAAACTTATAATTACTATAATTCTGACAGGACACAAACACAGTAAGTATTAAACTTCTAGTGCTCATGCAGGTTTGTGAAAGTACTTCCATATACATACATACATACATACATACATACATACATACATACATACATTATATATATATATATATACATACAGAAAAGATAAACTAAACCCAAAAACCCTAACCAGGACAAAAGGAGATGTTAATAATACAGAGGAATAAACCTGAGGGAGCAGGGAAACAAAAACGTTTTCTAAAGGACAAAATTGAAGGTTAAAATGTTGTGACTAGGAAAGTATTGACTTAACATCCGAGAATGTACTGCATTCTACTTTACAGTACACACTCTTATTTCTCACAATACAGGAAATTATTGTTTACCCAATTTTTGCAGCTATTTTTAGATCGTTTAGCGATGTTGCCTGTGGTTTGGGACACAGACAAAACTGCAGAGGTTGTGGAACATTTAAAGAATCTTTGTCTTACTCTATACGAAAGAAAAGATGTAGAGATGCTTTAAGACTTTTGATAATCTTAAGTATTGAAGATTTTAAAAAAAGAAAAAAAGAAAAACTCGGCACTGAGTTGGTGCAGTTGTAATTAGCTTGCCCACCACAGACATCTAAGTCAGTCTTGAGGCCAGAACTGAAGCTCTACACATAGCATTGTTTAAAGAAAAAGGCTAGTTAGCCTGTAGCTTGAACACCACTGGTTCTCTATGGAGATTCCATGACTGTATGTTTTATGATATATGATATCAAAGAGATAACTACAGGCACAAATAAAAAAATAATTGATTTGACCGTATGATAAATGCAAAAACAAGAAATGCAGAGTTTCTTACATTTTACCGCCCCAACTTTTCTGGTTTGTTGTTGTAATTATCATTAACCATAACTTTTGGCTATTTGACTTAATGCTCATAAAAATGAGAAGATATTTCAAAATGAATACGAAGGATCCCACAGGAACTGCTGGACAATCTGATCCCGTCCATGCCCCATCACTGTCAGTGTGTTTTGTATTTGGTGATCATACAACCTACTGAACAGTCAATGTGTGGCAGTTTGTCCAGTTTAACATGTTTCTGTTCACCCTTCATGAATATGTCACTCAATCACAATAGTTTGCATATCATTTGCATAAAGAAGCAACTTTCTTTGACATTTCATTTGGTTTTCCAATTATCTTGTGTAGTGAAATAAAGTCAAATGCTTCTTTTTTTAATTGCTTCATATTCATTAAAAATATACCCTAATTATTGTGAGCATTGTATTAACAGTTTAAACTGTTGATGTCCAAAAGGGTTATTTTAACATAGTGTATTTACAAATTAACGATTAAAAAAATAAAAAGGTCAGATTTTAAACCATCTGATCCTGACTAAAAACCTCTGTATGTGTTGTAAGTTGCAGCTTGATAAAAAGCTACATGTGTGTAGGTGTAAGATGCAGTTAATCCCACAACCTCCCAGGTTGACAGCTTTGGAATTAAGCTGTTTTCATAAACCAAAATATTCATTCGAACATGTCTTAATCCTTTTAGCCTTGCTGACAGGACATTCATTGTACCTGCTGCAGGCACTGAAGGAGTTTGGTTAAAGATTTACTAGGGGGAGTTTGTGAGTGTAAAACAGAAAGTAAATTCAAGAGGTGATATTAATAATGATGGAGAAAACTACACTTTAAGAAAAAACTTCTGATCTCGATATTGTGTGTGTGTGTGTACATTTAGTCTGAAATGTCTCTATCAAACATAGATTATGAGACAGGATTTACCATAAACAATAGTCAGGAGAGACATGGAGGAGAGCAGGGAAAAGTGATGTCATGAGAAGCCTTTCAGAACACAGCACAGGGATTTTCTGTTATTAGGATTGCAAAAGATCCAACATTTCACAACGCAGTCATGGAAGCTTATCTTCAACAAAGTGACATCACCTAGAAGAGCAAAGTGTTTAGCAGGAGCTAATAACAGGACTACTACAGAGTGAACAACAGGGTGGACTGACTGAGGTAAGCATGAATGCTTTCAATAAGACTTTCAATTTTTTATCAGCCTAAAGTGATGTGACTTGAATATCTCAAGGAGGTCTGCGATTAAGGAATGGTTATCTGGATGAGCTAATGGCTGATAAGAGGAAAGGTCATGAAACTTCTTCCTCCAAAACTAGAGTTTTATGCAAACATGGTTGATATTCCAAATGTAACTGGGGAAGTTTCTATTCTATCTTTAGATGCCAGGAATATCAGGTCTTGTGTAAAGCACTGGTTTAAAGTAAGGCATAAAAAAAAGAAAACAACTACAATATATTGTGTGTATACAATATATAATAAGTGGGTGGTAAAGCAAAATGCTGCAAAGTAAGAATATTTAAAAAATGGAAGTATTAATAGTTTTTGTCAATTAACAAAAACGCAAATTTAACGAACAAAAGAAAAACATAAATCAAATCAATAGTTGGTATGACCTCCTTTTGCTTCAAAACAACATAATTTCTTCCAGTTTCACTCATACAAAGTCACCAATTTTGTAAGATTATAGTCAGGTGGACGATTAAGCAATTATATCAAACGTGGTAATGATCATAATTTACATATGCAGGCTGAAACACAAACATTAACTAAAACAAACAGCCAAAAGCCAAACTTTGCTACAAAGGTGAGGTTGTTAAATACAGGTTCATATCACAGGCTAATCTCAAGCTAAGACTGAGTACAGCAACACAGGCAAAGATCTCAAGGCAGACTGGGGTTCAATGTGTATGTTCTGTTTTGAAGAAGCACCAAGAAACAGGCTACACTGAGGACCACATAGACAGTGCTTTGCCTAAGTAAACCTAGTGCTGCAGATCATCATGCTTGCTTCCCGTTGAAATCAGAAGTTCAGCGGTTCCATCAGGTCTGAACTGGCAAAAACCAGTAGGGCCCAGGTACACTCATCTAGTGGTGAATCAGAAGTGGTCTTCATATAAGGACTTTGCACAGTTCTGTATGCATGCAGGTCTGTTTGAACTTTAAAAAACTGAGGTGAGTGTAGTGATTATTGGCTAGGGAGAAGAAAGCAGGTGAACAGAGGAAGTTTCTGTGGTTTAAATGGCACTTTCATTAGTGAGAGGGAAGAACACTAAAGCTCCTGCTTCCTCTTATATGTAACAAACACTGAGTGTGTTTAAAGTCAGGATATGTGCAGGGTTGCCCAAGTCTGTAGGCCTTCTCACTGGGTATTTGTGGTTACTTTGGGCGTTCACTCTACAGACACACTTTTAAACAGACCAGCTACTGAAAATATCTGCAGGACTAGCCAAGTTTCTGTAATTATCATTAACTTGTTGTTATGCGGTAACCACTTGGCAATGGCGGCATCTTATATAGGTGATAGATCAAACGCAAGCGCAATAAGTAAAGTCTGAAAACCGTTAAAGTTAGCATAGTCTTACCAGGTCTAACAAACTGCACACTAACACTCCCGTTCATTAATGAGAACACATTCTAAAATGGTTTTCACTTACCCTCCAGACGCTATGGTGCTTCTATGTTAACAAATATTTACATTTTACTTGAAACTTTTACTGCAATTAAAAAAACTTCGCGAGGCTCAATATTCATGTACTAGCACATATTTTCATTTAAATCCACCGGTACTGACTGAAATGTTTTGCTTCAAGTTTTGGGGAGCATACCATCTAAGAAACCATGCTTTTAGTGGAATTTTGGTCGGGCTCCACTGATTACTATATACGACATATTGTATGTATTTAAGCGTCTAATTTACTTAACAAATATTGAAACGTCAATAGCACATTCATTAAAAGTGTTGTATTGATATCCTCTTTATGAACCCCGAAATTTCTAACACCCCCATTAAACACATAGTACGACCCAAATCATTCATTGGTCCTTCTGTGGTTTGGAAAACGCACGCAGGTTGCCGAGGCAACAAGAAGCAGCGTCTGTTTGGAAACGACGAACCGCTTTCAGTGACGAAATGACGTAAGACTTTTTGAAGATTGTTTGACCAAATGTTATAAAACGAATTAAAAAAAAAAAAAATACTCCCCCATTCGAAAAAATGTCTAATGTCTGGATTTCATTTTTACAGTTTTGTAACTACTAGGCTAAAGTTATTAGGTTGTAGCACCAATTTAGCACAATTTAAAGTCGTCTCAGACAGTCCATAAGATGTTAAGATGTCAAATAAACAGATGTGATTCCTAATGTTGTTGTGATATTTACTATGGAAGCCCATTTCCACTACTGGGAGTATGGGTTGTTCTAATAATGAGTATGTCTTCCATAATTCTGACAATGTTCTCTATTATAATAATATTAGGAAAATGCTTGGGCGGCTCGGTGGGTGGCACCGCTGTCCCACAGCAAAAAGGTCTCGGGTTCAATCCCAGGGTGGAGTGGCCTGGGTCCTTTCTGTATGGAGTCTGCATGGCATCCCCCTGTCTGTGTGGGTTTACTCTGGGTACTCCGGTTTCCTCCCACAGTCCAAAGACGTGTGTTATTTTAATTGGTGTCTCTAAAGTGGCCCTTATTGTGTGACTGTGTGCATAACAGTGTCAGTGTGTGTGTGTGTGTGTGTGTGTGTGTGTGTGTGTGTGTGTGTGTGTGTGTGTGTGTGTGTGTGTGTGT
>JAUZSV010436013.1:0-10074 GCA_034780495.1 Parotocinclus cesarpintoi | reverse complement strand
AAACAAAAACAGGTGATGCCAATTAGGTCCCATAACACGGCTGCGTAGCTGACGCAGCCGGTGGGCGTGACAACTTGAACACTTCAGCATCACATTAAATTTAACTGTTATACCATACTGTTTGTTTCTAAATTTGTCAATAAATACATGACAATAATAAAAAAAAGTTTGTTTCTGAATAAAGCTCTACAATGCTATTTTAAATTCCAATTACCTTCAGTATCTGTACTTTTACTCGACTACTAGATTGTGTACTTAGTCCACCACTGGTAGTAGGTGTGTGTACAGTAAACAGTATAAAGAGACCAAGTCTGCCGCTACATCACTAAAAGGTGGGGAATTTGAATATTCTAGAATAAGAATGTATGAAAACATGTCTACATGTTTACTTAAATATTTTTAAGTTCAACTGTACATCCTTAAGTACTTAGTTCAATTGTAGATACTTATATGCTTAGGTCATATTAAAAATCTTATCACAGTCTTACCTTCCACACATCTCATTCCTGAAATTTTATGTCCTCTAATGAATTTTGTACCTGGTATAGGAACCAGAAACATCAGAATCTTTGCATATGAGTTGTGATAAATCTGAAATGTGAACTGTCATCAAGCTGTCACAGACTGGTAACAATGAGACCTAAAACGGATACAGCTTTCAGTATTCAACTGAGTTTTTGGATTTAGTCCTTTATTAAAAGAGGTCATCTTGGTAGTTTGGTAGTCTTGGCTGTATAGGTGGGAATGCTCCCATGCCAGTGATACAGTGCACATTCCAATTATCCCAACATTCCCAGTGGTTTCATCCCAGTACTCATAGTACTTTTAAAGAAACATGCACATTCTCCATTTCAATGCATCACCCCCTTGTTTATTATTATTATCTTTATTAAAATAACTATTATTGTTCAGCCCTCTCTCCAGAGACCCCATCTATTTTAACTTCGCACTTTGATTTAAACATTCCCACACTGTTACAGTTCTTTTATCATAGCAACATGATCTAGTCAGAAATCTAAGACTTAAATAAGACTCTCAGCTTTATAGAATGTATTACATATAACTTAATGTGGAAAAAAACCCATTTTGTCATAAGATAAATAAAACTGCATACAAAACTGCTCAAAAGCCATTTTAGTTGTTTGAACAGATCTATCCTGGATGAACACACATGCTTAACATCCTTCTGTTCATAACCACAAGCTGGCTTTGTCACAGATGCATCAGGTCATACCAGACATCTTTTTCTTTCTATGCATTTTTTAATAAAAAAAGACAATTTCTTTGTTCTTGAGCTCTCTTAAACATTTTAAAACATAAAGCACGTTACATGTTTCCACCCTTTGGTTATATCCAATAATTTTTAATTCCCTGTCGAAGGTTACCACATACGGTAATCCAGCCGAAGCCATACTACCCTCATTTGCTTACATGATTTCTCGCTCACGTTAAGCGGATGTTGTAATACATCACGAGACAAGGAGCTGCGTCCAAAATCACACAAATAAAAGTACGGAAAATGACAACATTTACACACAAAGAATTTTTTTTTTTTAATAACTTTCACGCACAGTGCCTAAATAACGGACTGACTCAATGTTCACGAGTCATAGAGTCGAGAGTCATTAGGGACGAGTCAAATCTGAAGTCTTTTTCTAGTCTTTATCATACAATTAAAAATCTAATAATGCTGTCTTATCAATATAAGATAAAGCATGTGTTTACTAAATTGCTCAAATCCAAAGATCTTAATCGAGAATGCACAGTTTTTTTGTGACAAGCAAAGTCTGAGTTTAAGGGACAATACTTTATGCAAGAATGCTCAATTTACACTGAAAGGGGGAGCAGCTTAGCTAAAGAACAGAAACGCACAAATTACTCATATTTTCTACCATATATTCAACGTTCACAAGAACACCAACAACCTCAATTAAAACCAGTTATGGACTTACATTCCCTGGTTGCTTAAAATATACTGAATATGATTAATTTAAATGGCGCTCGAGCTACATTATTTTTTGTATTGTGCACTCAATTTACCAGACCAATTTGTCTGTCTTCTGGGTTCTGTACATGCTACTGCATGCACACATTTGCAATGATTTGTGCCAGTATTGGGAGGCATTTCTCACCTACAGTAAATGCAGAAGCAGATCTAGAGCCTGGTGGTTGCCAGCAACAGGGAAAGAGGCAACAAACTCAGCAGCAGTGGGTTCTTGGTGGCCATTAGAGCCCCTCTGTTAGCAGGCAACCTCAAAATCAGAAACAGATCCAATACTCCTAAGTATGCCCTGTCCTCTGTGTCACTGATGTTTGGTGTTACTCTCTATTGCTTGCATGGCCACTAGTAAAATGGACCGCTGTCCTCTACGACATTGCATATTGTGTTCTCAGCACATTTTTCTTATGCTCATCATTTGCACTTTTCTTGCACTCTGTTCTGGGTTAACCTTTATTTCACATTCTCTCTTCCCCTTTCTTTTCACCACTCTGCTGATGGCTTTCTCAAATAAAGAGATCGCAGTATACAGAAAGCTAGCCATGTCTCTTTAGCCACCTGGTCATATGTCTCTGTTTGTATGAATTAAATGCACACTTCCAATTATGAATTCTGCTTTTAGAAAGCTTACAATGGCCCTCAGTAGACCATAAAATTAGTGAATTAGAGAAAGACTTGCACACACAGGACATTTCTCCACATAGAAACTAGTGTGTGGCAAGCTTGGGGCTGTAGATCAACAGTAATGACATGTCAGTGCTGAAAAACGTGGGCATTTGCTCCAACAACTTATAAATCAGCTGCTGCAGCAGCAGGTGCTTATGGGCTCAATTACAATGGCCACCACACCAGCAACCCCTACTAACGCGACTGCTTATACAGGTCAGGAATCAGATGACAGCAAGGGCATAATGATTTAGACTGGCCATGGCAGTGGGGCACCTCTAATAGTATGCCTCTTTAGATTGGGTTGGGATTAGGGGATCCATGTGACTGATCTCCCCAAAAGACTAGTTAAAACATCCAGCAGAGAACAATGATGAAAAGATGTAACATTAAGCACTTATGATTACTTATGCAGTTAATAGAATAAGTAATGAAAAACATACTGAGGAGGAATGAATGTACTTTTAGAGGTCATTATATGCTATGTCCAGTAAAATACTGTAAATCAACAGAATTACCACTGCTATGGAGACAATACACATATTTATTATGCTCCATACAAATATATATGATCCCAATGACCTTTACTGATATGCTAGTTCTATGTACGGCAACATGCTGTATATAGGTTATACAAAACAAGAATTCATGAAAATTAATATTGAATTTGAAAACCATAACTACACTGCATATTCCACAAACAAGAAAACAATTCTACTGGCTTAATAACACAGTTCAGCTTAACTAGCTGAACCCTTCAGCAAGCATGTGCAAAAACCCAAAAAACTGTTATTTAATAACATTGAAAAAACTGTTATTTAATAATATAAAAAAATATATTATTTAATAATAGTGAATTTACATTTACGGCATGCAGCAGATACCCTTATCCAGAGCGACTTACAACTCATACAGTCTTACAATTCAAGCAATTGTGCGTAGGATTTGAACCCTGGACCATTAGGTCCAGAATCCAGCACAATAACCGCTAGGCTACTGCAGTTACACAAATTATATATACTAAATATTTAATTGTAATATTTAGTAATGATAAAAAAATATATATTTTTTAAAGAATTTATATTCCATGTAATTTATTTAATAATATATTAGATTAATAATCTGTAGCATGTGTATTTATGTTTATTAACAGATTCCGGTTGTAAAGTCGAGCCATCATTAAACAGGGAGTAAGCGTATTTAAAACTCATTCATAATTTTGGAGCCCCAGAAAGCTTTTGGGAAAGGTTCTGGTATAAAGTTATATCGTCCTTAAAATAGTTGAGAAAGGCACCCCAGGTTTGATTCAGACCGCAAAGACTCTTCCAATAATTAAATTCCTTGTCTCAGAAATAAAAAAAAACTGTTTCATTTCTATAGTCATAGAAATTCCATGTTCCAGCAGTACGTGTATGAAAAGAACATGAACAGCTTCTGCTCTGAACACTGCTCATGAAAATTAGGAGATATTTTATTTTTGTGAGTAGTATAATAGCAAGCACAGCTATCTCCAGCACCTCAGCCTGATGTGATGCATGAGCTGAAGCAATTTGCCATGATGACCTGCAGGTGTGTGTGTGTGTGTCCATGGCTGTGCCCATTCTATGTTCTGTAGGAGTGCTGACAGAAGCTATGGCAGCCTGAAAAAGAAGGCATCAAAAACAAGCTATAACAATGGATCTCTACACCAAGCTGAAGGTAGTGACATTATCGGGCCTGATACTGATGACATTTAATCATTAGTTAGACAGTTAGACAGACAATGCTGATCCAGGTCTAGGTCCATAGCTTGTGCTGGACCATGAATCCATTGTAACATATCAATGTAAAGAGACATGTCACAGATCCAGGTTCCATTCCACATCTTACCATGAACCTGCAACAACTTCAGTCTGTATTCGGGCTGTTCATTTGAACAGTGTAATTTGTATGGACATATTTTAGTCATAAAACAAGGAGCTACCTGTAATGTGTGTATGCCTTGTACAATACGCAACCGTTTCATTAAGCACCTTCAGTGGTTTCACATGAAAATGTAGCAGGACTTCATGCCAGCTAACAAACAGGAGAACACAACCAGGCAGCATACTCTTGCTGATGCTTTCCAGAAAACCAATATCAATTGCAATAGCAGACAACACAATAGTTTAGGGGGACTAAAACACTTAGAGCCTAAGTACGAAACGTATATTATACCACAGATAGTTATTATTGCGCCATAATGAAACTCGCTTTATAAGTATTACTCCACAACAATTACACAACCTAGGAATGATGCCTGTCCTAAAAATCGACTGACAAAATGAAAGCAGAAATAATGAAATTATTTTATAAAATCTATTGGTTTTGAAAACATTTGTTTCAATTTAAATTTTGACCATAAGTATTTGGAAGCACTGGAAACGTGCTGGGTTCTTAATGGATTCACAGTTCTGTAGAGAAACGACATTGGAAGTCGGTTTTACTATCATCAACAAAAATGAACTGAATCAGCTTTAACACTAAAAAACGTTTGCAGGTGTTTTCCATTAAACACGATCCGCAGTTGATCGGACGTTCATTAATGCTGATCCTCTGCATCTCTCCATTCCAATTAACAATAACAGTGTTTATTTTCACATTTATATTCATGATTCAATTATAACGGGATCCTAGTCTTTCGTTATAACACCTGGATCGTACTTAGATTTGTTTCAGTCTATAAAAGTTTGTTCTATTTGCTGAATGTAAATAAACTTTAATTTTATTAAAATCAAACTTAACAATAGATATGTTTGAGTTGAATGTCTGTATGTTAAACAGTTACTGGGAAGTTCTGCTCATTGACTGTTATGACAGATGGTCTGATGAAGATGTTTTAGCAGCAGGGTGCCTGATAAAAGGGAACCATTTTACTTTGTGAAACGATCATGAATTAATTGTATTTTTCTGTCCTATTTATTTTAAATTCAAACAAAAAACAATAATGCAACTGTGCTATAACTGCAATAATACATTCAAGGTTGTGCTTGAGCTATTGGCACTGTGTGCTGATCTTCGATCTCTAACCGCAGCCCACCAGTGCCAGTGTATCACCTTACAGCACATTGTTTGTTTTTTGCTTCTCTAATAAGATGTGCTGTGTAATCTATTTCAATGTCATGATGTAACCTTAACCAATATATGATAGTATTGAAGTAAAAAAAGCTCTTGTATTGGAATCTGTATCAGTATCAGCAGCTCTACTGGAATCAGATTGGAACTATAAAAAGTGCTTTGGCCTGTCACTAATTACAGAAGCTACACTAGCATGCATATAGCTACAATTACACATACTGGCAGGAATAGTGAATGCTTAGAGTATTGCAAATTTATCATACAAATGCTTTATTTTTGGATTAACACAAAGAATTATACAAACAGAGCCACAATGTTAAATTTCCAATCAGTTAGGCGTGGTCGCTTTGATAGCATGGTGACAAATGATATTCATCTGTACCATCAAGTTGAAGAGGAAAGTGAAAGAAACTACTTTCATGTCAGAGTCATACTAACTGAGAACGAGAAAGATAAATGAGAAAAAAGGAACGGCTGCCTGGACAGGGCAATGCTTTCAGTATCAATCAAACTGTGTTGTTGCTGCCTGGTGATGTCATGCTTCTTCATCGCACTGCTGTCTGGTCCTTTGACTCAGTCCTAATTGGTCTATTTAACCCAGCAGCACTGAAAGCTCAAAAAAGCTTGTCAGTCTCTCCAGTGTCTGGAACATCAGGCTGGTCAAAAGTGCAACATCAGCAATATGATGCATGGTTTTAGAGGGACATAAAAAACATTCAGTGCTGCTGGTGTGATACGTCTGTCCTGTTCAGCACAGATATTTATCAACATATTTTCTTTAGTTAATGTTATGCTAAACTGCCATGCACTCAAACTCTTTTACAGCCATTTTTTTATAATCTTTTATCACTTGTCCCTTTTAAACCTCTCCTCACAATTTTTACTTTACTTTAGAGAAAGGCTACAGGCCACTTAGCCTACCCAATAAATCTGTGCAAGCACTAATGGGGGCTCATAAATACAGCTAAGTGCTGGAATTTCTCAACACTGTTTCAGTCAGGGATGCATCCCTCTCACACACACAAACAAGCACGCACACACGCACGCACACAAGTTACTTACACACTTGTTCCCATCAAAAACACAATCATTGTTTCCACTGAATTAGGGGTGAGCAAAAGCTGGTTACTGTTTTGACCGTAACAAGTTTAGGTTTTCAGAGTTGCTTGAACCCAGCTGTCTTATTATGTTTTGGCCCTCCCTTATCAAAATCACCCAGCTCTTAATGCCTGCCCATTTCTTTGACATCCAACACATCAACTAAAATAACCACCTGCCTGCCACCATCTCAAAAATCACTTGAAATCCACACTAACAAGAAAATTCTCACACACTCTCGTATCTCTATCTATCCATCTATCCATCCATCCATCCATCTATCAGACCCTGAGCACCCTGTGGAACTAAGGACTGAAGGTGTATTTGCTCTGCTGTTGTATTAGGCCACATAGCTCAGTGAAAACCACTGAATTAAGAGCAAAAGAAGCATCTGCCTTCTAACTAATGTGCAAGAGATATTACTAACTGAAAGCTTCCACATTTTTCAAAATTCTCCTTTTTATTACCAATTTATTTATTAGCTTATACGCAGGTATTGAGTAATTGACTTGAAAAAACCCTAACTTAGGGTGTAAATCACACTATGCGTGATTACTAACTGTGTCTGAGCACACAACAGGTCTCCCTCCTAATCTGTATGTGTGCAGCGTGCAGCGTGTCTGCATGAGTAGTCGAAATATTCTGCTTTGCATAATGTTTAATACATGTGAGAGCAGATGGTGTATTTTGCCTTAACTTTTACTATAGTCTCAAACTAGACACAGTGAGTTACAAAGAATTCAAATACAAATTTAAATTGATATCGGTTAATTTCTAGGTTTAGACTGATAAATAAACTTCAAATGCAGTTCATATTCTAGGGGTTTGTAATATTTAGTTGATTATTTTAAGTACATTTTAGATCACATGTTAGAAGTGGACTACGCTTTTGTTGTGGTCAGCATCACCCTAATCTCACCTTGTTCCTCTCGAACAGCTCACTCTGGATGCTCTTAAAGTCTGTGTCGAGGGCACTGGCCGCCTGCCTGCGCTTACGTGTCAGCTGCTCCTCCAGGTCCTCCATCTGGGCACGCAGCTTCTTGTTGTCGCGTTCCAGTGCCAGTTTCTCTGTCTCCAGTCGTTCCCGTCTGCCCCATTCAGCTGCATTCTCCACCTGCAGACGCTCCATCTGCACTCACGCATGCATACGCAAAAAATACAGAGACCCCACAAAAGTAAATGGTGACACTTTATCATGACCTCAAGGAGGCTTTAGGTAAGAGGCTTCTAATCAGAACATCTACTCTACTCAGATAACATATAAAGTTATGTGTGATTAACGTCCACAATAAACTATGTGAACTGGACATGGCTCATGTGATCTGGACATACACCTACATAGCAATGCCACGTCATACTGTTGTGTATCATGATAATGCAGTGTTTCCAATAAATTGATTTATTTAAATTCCATTACTATTTAGAATGAGTAAATCTTATTTTACTTTAGAGCTGAGTGCTGTTCATGGATTTGCTCGTTCTCTCTTTCCTCACACTCCCTCTTTCACTTACACACAAATGTAATTCTCAACTGTCTTTTATGTGGCAGTGTAACATTTCCAGTGGTTTTTACAGCAGATATTTCAGTAGACAGCAGGAAGCTGAGGGCACGTTTGTTTATTAGTTTATCAGTTCCAGGACCACACACTTAGATGTTCCTCCACCTTAGCATCACTCTACTGGTCTTCATCAACAGAAACCAGTCCCACCAAAATGCAGAAACTCCCTCCATCGTTTGTATATTAGGAGACGTTGTGCTTCCAAGGATTTTCCACTAAGGACTCATTTTATAATCTATTTTGTTTTAGAATGTATTTATTTTATTACTAATTTAAATTTTATTATTAATTTGTTATTGACTTAAATTGTTATTGACCTAATTTTGCTATAATTTAATATACTTTTGAGTATGTATTTAATCAACATCTAGGCAACCCATGGAGGATGGGTTCCCTGTTGAGTCTTTGTCCTCCCAACGTTTCTTTTACCTGCTTTTAGAAAGTTTTTCCTTACCACTGTCACCCTACGCTTGCTCAACTTGGGATTGGCATTTGAAGATAATATAATATTGTAAAGCTGCTTTAAGACACTGCATTATTGTAAAAAGCGCTATAAATTAATTTCAATTGAATTTAAGATTAGAGTGACCGATCAACCTACTGAATGTCCGTGTCATGTGGGAGGAAACTGGAACTCCTGAAGTAAACCCACAAAGACAAATTGGAGGAAATGCAAATTCTATAAACAATCTCCATACAGAGTCTGAGGTCGAGAGCAAACCTGGGCTGAAAAATGCTGTGAGAAATCTGGCATACTGCGTTGCAAAGACGTTTTTTTCTCTTACATGAATCACCCGCCACCTCCTCCCCTGTAGTGTGGCAGTTTACAACCACACATATAAAACATCTTTTTTACACCTTTATTGGCGACTATTCAGTTAATTGGTCATGATTTGGAAAGATACACATCAGTCTCTATTAGGTCTCACAGCTAACAAAGTATATCAGAATAAAAACCAAGCCATGAGGAGTTCAGAGAGATGATTGTGTGGTGGCAAAGACCTGGAGAACACTAAAAATGTGGAGAATTTGAAGAAGGCTAAAAAATCTGCTGCACTAAAAGTTCCCAAGTGTACAGGGCCTTTTATAATCCTTAAATGGAAGTTTGGAACAACAAGGACTCTTCCTAGCGCTGGCCACCCTACCAAACTAAGTAATCAGAAAAGAAGGTCTTGCTAAGAGTGGTGAGTACATTATTTAGAAGCTATTAATCCTGATCCTCAATTTCTGCAGAGGTGCATCAATTGCAATTTTCTTGGCCAATTCTGATTTCCGATATTTAAATATATGACAGGCAAATTCAGTTTCTTTTCTGTCTAAAATTGATAAATAACAGCATACAGAAACAACTGCTAAAGAAAGATATCAGGGGCCATTGGCTTGTACCTGAATGGTACATGAATGGTACAACACAATTAAAAACGCCCACTGTGAGCTTTAATTAACTAATACAAAGACATATCTTTTTCTTTTGGCTGTTCTCATCAGGGGTCTTTCACACAAGCCATTTGCATGTCCTCCTTCACAGCATCCATAAACATCTTTGTCCTACCTCTTCTTCTTCCGCCTGGCAGTTCCATTGAGAGTTTTGAAAATGTATTAAAATTAAAAAACAAAGAAATCATATTTACATAAGTATTCACAGCCTTTGCTTAA
>JAUZSV010436002.1:0-10074 GCA_034780495.1 Parotocinclus cesarpintoi | reverse complement strand
AAGAACAGGCAACGGTGGCTACAACTGGCAAGGGTTCAACAAAAATGGGACAACCGAAGACTATGGGACAGATACGTCGCCTGGCCTGAGGGGTCTTCATATTTGTCGCTGACCCGATACTAGCCAGGTGTGCCTAATAAAGTGGCCGGTAAACGGTGCACAACTATTCATTATCTTCCTCTTAATCCACACGGGGGCCGCGGGTCAGCCGGTGCCCACCCGGCAACTCTGAGAGCAAGGGCAGGAACAACCCTAGATGGGACCCTATTGTACAATCCATCGTAGGGCACATACACAGTCACACACTAAGGGGCACTTTAGAGACACTGCTTAACCTAACATAACATCTTTTGATTGTATGAGGAAACCGGAGTACCCGGAGTAAACCCATGCAGACACGGGAAGGACAAGAAGACTCCACACAGAGAGGACCCAGGCCGCCCCACCCTGGGATTGAACCCGGGACCTTCTTGCCTTGAGGCAGCGACGCTACCCACCGAGCCACGGTGCACAACTAAACCGAGATTATTTTTTTTCGGGCTTTTGCGGTACTGTTTTGTTATCAAAAAGCTGCAAGTGCGTTAGGAGCTCCTCTTACCGGTCTGCTGGGAGGCTGCACATTTACCGGCTGCGTTTGCGAGGCGTATATGACAGAACCGGCGTTCTGGGTCGGGTTGTACGAAGGCTGGACACACAAAGACACAAACAGAGAGGGTCCTCAGATCAAATCAACTGAAAACGGGTATTAATGGAAATGGTAGCAACATTGATGCTACGAGTCCGAGTGTGTAAAAGGAACGGCTGCCAAGCCGGGATCCACGCCCATAATTCCGCCTTCCATCAACAGCAGATTAACTTTAATGTAGCCGCGGCTTAGGCGGGCTGCTGGCAGGTCTATTGCGGTAGAAGCAGCGTAGGATGTGCTAGCAGATTCGCAGGCAAAGCTGGCGCGCGTTGGCAGCAGGTCCAGTTCACAATCCCATAATAACTCGGCATGGACACACAACAGACAGTGCACTAAATGTTTTTCATATAAAGTGACCCCAGGCGCGCCCCCTTTAACCGATCCATGATCGGAGGTGGGCGTGAACTACCCTCCAGATCGTGTCCGCATCAGTTCCCGTTCAAACTAGAGACTTTTCTAACACGGTGGATGTGTTTAGAGACTTTCTGGTGAAAGGTATTCACAAAAAAGTGCATGATTTTTCGCTACTTATTTGTACCAAATAAATGTAAATAATGTTTACAAACAAGAACTACTGTTGCTTACCAACTTTGTTCATTCAAAAATAAATTTGCAACCAAGTTTTTCGAAACGATCTACAACACAATGTATAGGTACTCAGCATGCGAAGTAATAATACTGTAAAAAACAAGTTCTTACTAAATTCCAGTCAATGTTTGGTTTATCCAGTGTGATCTGACGCGCTTTAGCTGTGGCTAAAGTAGAGGGCTGGGGTGAAACTCGGGAGTTTTCGGGTAGTGATGCCAGAGACGAAGAGTTTCATGGATATTACATACTGTACACATTCTTTGGTCCGATTAAACGTAATTTAGGATTTGGTCCTAGTAAGCGGCTGGTCCCATTAAACGGGATCGACTGATAGGTTAATGGATTATATATATATATATATATATATATAAAATCTAACACGCACGTCTTTGGACTATAAGAGGAAACCAGAGTACCTCAAGTAAACCCATGCAAACAGAAATGACCCAGACCACTTGACCCTGGGACTGAACCCTGGACCTTCTTGCTGTGAGGAAGTGATTCTTATACAGAGTAACTGATAAAATCTTACAACATACAATAAAGAGTATAACCAGAACAGCTTGGCAGTGCTGGGGTTTGATGTCAGTACCAGATCATAAAGTATGTGGCAAGTATTCAAAGTGACTTCCCCTCACAGCTTCTACAGTCTGAAGAAGCTTGACCATGAATGGCCTTTGTGTAGAGGAAGCAGCCAAGAAACAACCGTCTCTGAACGGGAACAGGGTGAATCTGATAAGATATGATAAAGCTCACAAAAAAATCGAATGGAAAATTTTAACATTTTGGGTTGGATCGTTGTTATATACGGTCATTAAAGCATTACGTACAAAAATAATAATAAAAATCATCCTAATGGTGGCTTTAGTTTGTTTGGCTGCTTTATCATTGCTATCAGCATGACACACAAGTAGATCTCAAGGCTAGTCATATACATGTACACACAGACACACACACACAGACACACACACACACAGACACACACACACACAGACACACACACGACAATGCCAGTATAGAGTTATCAATTAAACTAGCCTGCATATTTTTGGACTCCCATTTTGGAGTACCCAGAGTAAACCCACTCAGACACGGGGAGGACATGCAGACTCCACACAGAACGAACTCAGGATGCTCCACCCTGGGATTGAACCTGGGACCTTCTTGCTGTGAGGCAGCGGTTCCACCCATCGAGCCACCGTACTGTTGGCCTAGGCCTTTTGCAGCAGTATTGAATAGTAATATAGTGATTTTTAATGTAGTCTGATTTTCTACTCTAGTCTTTAAATGATTACAGCTTAACCCAAGGTTTTGTTATGATTTGGCTCCTTGGATACAATTACAGGAAGCATTAGGGAACGCAGAATTGCACGTGGATTCGAGACGCTTCCGGTTCTTCTCATTAGTGGATTTTTTTTACATGATATGGGGCGAGAGTAGAAAAAGACAGAGCGTGAGAAAATAATGTAAACAGTGGGAGACCGACATCTGAAAACACGCCTCTCTCACACCCCAATGTTTTCCTCTTACAGGGGCTTTAATAACACCCTTGTCACTAATATCTTAACAGCACAACTCGCACAAAACCAAAATGTGAAAATGTTGCGACATTTAGAGGTTTCCGATTCTACATTTCACGCCCAGTTTTTGGCCAAAAGAAACCTTTTTGTAGAAGAAGAAGTTCAAAACTATCTTCAAACTCTCAAGTAATCATTACAGGATGTTTAAAAGAATTTGAACAGCTAGAATGCTTTACTTCTGCCCGTTACCAGGCAACTAGAGTCCTTTCCCAAAAAGTAAAGGCATTGTGGTGGACAAGCATGTCGTAAATCCAGATCCGCAAAGGAATTCCAGCCTGTGGAAAGCCACGGCATTCCCGACCCACATAAGCCGCGTGGGGAGAGAATGAATGCACCCTGACAAGGGCCTCAGGCTGAAAATGCCACCGCAAATCACCCGACCCTGCTGCAGACCTTACTAGTTCAGCTACAACAGATTTAAGTCTAGAGGAGCCTGCTAGTGACAAACCTGCCCGTATTTGGATTAGACCTGAACCACTGAGGACTGGTTCCGTTACTTTGCTTTGTTTTCAAAGTCGTTTCTTTTTCTACATATAATCTGGTCTCATGCCACATTTGGCACGAATATACTGCTCGCAAAAAATTATGAAATGTACATAACGAAATGGCCCCCAATTTTTGTGAGCAGTGTATGTTCTTCTCACAGCCTGTGTGTTCTGAACATGGCCAACTACGTATTCGGTTTTCTCTCTGAGCTGTTCTTCCAGCACTTCCGCGCTCTTCCTCATGTTACTGAGGAGGCCATGGAACCAAAACATATCTGTTGGAGGTCACAAGAACCTACAGTGACCCTGTTTACTGGACTAAATAATGATAAATAACTCACTCATTTTCTAGTTTATAATATTTCTTATTTTATGTATAACTCTTTTACATATAGACACACTATATTATAGTATTATATTCTAGATCATATTATATTCTCCATAATTGTTTATGATGTGCTTAATTTATTATACTCCATATTTTCATTATAATTAACCGTTTTCATTACATTCTTTATTTTAGTTATCATTTTTAGCTCCTAGGGCAGCACGGTGGTTCGGTGAGTAGCACCGCTGCCTCACAGCAAGAAGGTCCCGGGTTTAATCCCAGAGTGGAGCAACCTGGGTTCTTTCTGTGTGGAGTCTGCATGTCCTCCCCTTGTCTGTGTGGGTTTACTTTGGGTTCCTCCCACAGTCCAAACATGTGTGTTAGGTTAATTGATGTCTCTAAAGTGGCCCTTGGTGTGTGAACGCGTGTGCTCTACGTTGGATTGGCGCCCAGTCTTCCTGCCCTTGCGCCCAGAGTTGCTGGGAGGGCACAGGCTGGCCTGAGACCCAGGGTGGATTAAAGTGGACTATAATGGATGGATGGGTGGATGGATATTTAGCTACTGGGCATATAAACATTTTTTTTATAAATATAGGTCAGGTCCTCTTAAGGTTTCTCACTATGTTTGACATGTTACTACACCAAATAATATGCAGATTTGGAGAAAACAAGTAAAAACATTTTTTTATGTTTAAAAAGATGTGAATATGAGCTTTAAAAAAAAGTCTGTCAATAAACTTGGCTTTGAGAGAACAAACCCTGTCCAATCATTATTTGACTCAGTAGCAGCTTCCTACTTTGACAGCTCGAGCAGCAACAACTTGGACAGTGCACAATAACCTCATTGTGATGTCATACTATGGGTTATTGGCATATCCCACCTCAATCAGCTTTCATTCTTCACCTCACGCTCACATTTCTTCCAAATGAGTATCTCCAAAGCTGCTTACAGGCACGTCCCGCATGCGATAGCTACACACCCCGGTCTCTATCGCAGTACGACTATACAGCGTCCTGGATCAAACACGGGATCCAAAGTTCTCGCTGTGGTTTTGTAAAAACTGAACAGGACCAGTCCTAAACCCCCTTAAACAATAATAACAATAAATCCACATAAATCACAATCTTTACTGGCATCAGGAATAACCAGTAACCCCATAAGAACCAAAATGTCACAGCGACCCACCTGATCTCCACCTTATGATGTCACTAAACTCGTTGTTGGCTCCGCTCTCGGCTACATCCAACGGTGGGCCTGAGGTCGCCATTTTCAGGAGTGGATGGAGCTCTCACTGTCCAGCACTGCTGTTAAATCCTGAAAAAGAGAGCACCGACCTGTTCAAACCAATCCAGCCACAGAGCTCTAAATAGACAATGACGAAATTTTCCATTAACTTGAGCCGAAACAGGGACGAGCCAAAAGCTTGGCCACGCTTGCTTTTAATGCATTTTTTTATTCTAGTCATTTTATTTATATCACCAATGCATAAAAGCCTAGAGGCCATCTAGTGATACAAAGCAAATATTGGATGGTAATGCTGCTGGAGCTCCGTGAAGCATATTTCAGGTATAAAATGCAGCAGAGGCAACCCAAGGTCTTGCTTTTCTTGGGATGATCTTTGTAAGAGCATGTCTCACTGTAATGTTGGCCAAACACTGAGACCTTTTCCTAAATGGTTGGTCAGGATTTCAAGTGATTATGGACTGAAGTTGCTCTTTCCAAGTTCATTGTTTTTATTACTAATCATTATAATGTAAAGAAACAAAAAAGATCTTGCATTTCCTTGAATCTGAATTGTTACATAATATTGATAACATAACGTATTGAGACTACAAAAGAAGGTTGATGATAAAAAAAAAAAAAATACCATACTTACAAAAATTTGGGCATATTATTTTGAAATGCAGTCGATTCCGGTTCATAGGACCACCGGTTAATGGGAGCAGCCGCTTATTCGAACAAAATCTTAAAGTACCGAATCAAATCCTATTATATACGTGTAATGTCATTCGCTTATTTGGACCAAATTTCCGCTTAATCAGACCAAAGAACCTGAGAGCGAATAAGAAATATGTAATATCCGTGGTTACCAAAGAAACTCTTCGTCTCTGGCATCACTACAACGCTCCCAAGTTTCTTCCCAGCCCTCTACTGCCACCTAGAGGTCTTTGCCCAACATTTTCATTTACTACAAAAAAGCCACAAGTCGCCACTTAGCCAATGCAAAAGCGTGTCATTTGCACGATCAAACAACTTTAACTTTTCATTTGCTTTTCTGATAATTATGTTTAATGAAACAAAATCAAATGCTTTTTTAAATTGCTTCATATTCATGTTGTCCTAATAGTACATTACAGTAATTTCTATATATATATATTGTGAATTTGAAACTCACTAAAGGTTTAGCATGTTTATAACATTTTAAGTTTCCACCGATTTTAGCAGACTAACTAACTAAAACTACCCTTTATACTGCAACTATGCAACTATGATAATGTCTGGTCAACATCCATTTCGACCAGTGACGTTTGGTACAGAGGGTAAAACGGTACATACTTGTAATGTTTTAGTTGTGCTGATGCATATAGGGTATTTCCATATACATTGCACCAATATAGAAATAATATGGTATGACATTTCAGTACTGATCATCTACAATATTATATTTGAATTTTTTAAAATTGACTCGGGAATGCAGAAATGAACTACTTACCAAAATTTGGGCAAGCCATAAAGTAATGTCTGGCATCCTTTGGATATTTCCCTCTCACTTCACCAGACACAGGATTAAATCTGGTGAAGTTGTTACCATGAAAACAGTAGTAGTGCTCAAGCCAGCGGAAAGCAGAGGTGCAGTTCGGCAAGTGATCCCACACCTTTTTCTTTACTGACTTTGTTTTCAGATCGAAGTAAAACACTTCATTTCCTACAATGTAATGGGAATAATGTGTTAAAAAGCATGATCATGGCCTACTTTCCTATTGTTAGATTAGTCCAGTTAAGTTTTAAAAACAAAAAATAAGGTTTGTATGAAAATTCACCTGCATTGTATTCGTGTGCAGTATCAGTGTTGTGCCATTCAACATCATGTCAGTACAAAATCTTAAAGATTAACCAACTGATTCCAACAGATTCCATACTGACTCTGTGCTTTAATTTGATTAGTAATTACATTTTTAACATATAGTAGGCATAGAGATAATTAATTAACCTTTGAAGAACAAAACTGAGTCGGTGACGCACTCTCCTTCTGGGCACTCCACAGCGGCGTCCAGTTGGCTGGGAATTCCAGGAAACACCTGCTGAATTTCAACTGGATATCCATCCTCCATTGTGTGGTCGTAGTAGCTGAAAACCTTGTTGTTCTGTTGCAGAGTCATACAACTCTTAAAACTGTTTACAATGTACAGGGTTTGGACAATGAAACTGAAACACCTGGTTTTAGACAAAGGTTTGGCTATAGCAGCCCGGCCGTGTATATTGACCCTGTGGATATTGATCTGGGAAGCAATCGCATGGCACTCAGTCACCCATCGTAATAATACAAGGGGTACTAAGAGTTCTGTGATAAATGTGTTCTCATGGCAGGGCTTCCAACTGGCATGTTTCAGCAGGATGATGCTCACCCAAGCAGAGCAACGATTTCCCACAAGTGTCTTCGCCATATTGCAATAATACCTTGGCTGGCCCATAGGCTTCCTATCGCCTTATCAAGCATTTATGGGACCAGCTTGGAAGGCAGCTTCAGCAAACTGAGTGTGGTGGGAAATTTAACAATTTTATGTAATCAGACCCCACCTGTAATGATTTATACATCTGCCTGCGATGTAACTGTATGCTGAATTTTGCAGCATTTCGAGATTGCTATGCTGTGTTAATGCTCTTAACAAAAGATTTCTTCTTTTCAAGGTACAAAAAGATGCCGTTGAAAGTATCGCCATAGGGAAGTATATTTTGTAACATTTTCAGATGACCTTTCCTACTTCATCAATGAGTCATGCTGCATTCAACTAAAACGTTTACATAGTTTTAATAGCAATTAAAAGGATAAAAGGTTAGCAAACTACTTCAATGCAGAGCTCCAACAATAATGCAGGGTACTACCTTAAGAAACCTTAATAAATATATTACCAGGAAGAAGAAAATGCGATCATGGTCTTTGTCCGAATCTTTATTGTGCATGCGGAGAGCTGCATCCACATGACCAAGATGATGGTATTCGTCTAGTTTCTGGAACGTGCCATTTGAAAGCTCAGCAGGACCTGTGAAACCTTTCCATAAATGGTCACCTGTGGATGTGGAAATCAAAATAACCAGTTGTAGCCCACGGTGACATGAATATACTAAATATCTTTTAAAGGATCAATATTAGATCAGAACCATTTATTCGTTTTATATTTCTATGTGAGTTTAAAGCAAATATTCTGCTGGTTTAATCATTCCTCCCAAAAAATTATAATTATTTGAATGCAGTACTCTAAATTGCCTCTGAATGCTTAAAGTTGTTTGATCCACCAACATCCTTATCAAGATCAAGCAAGCTACTAAACATGAATTCATACATTTGCTGATGTTTTACACTACTCTTAAAGGCTGTGTGACTTAAACCAGTCATGAACATGGGATATATTCAGTCTCAAAAACAGGGTTTAATGGACTCATGGACTTGCACCTCTTAGACTGGAATTTTAATAACAAACAAAACCTATTAATATCTAAGTCAGCACTTAATGACTTCATCATTAATGGGTTAACCTTCTCAATGTGATGTAATGATCGTGTAATGTTGTTGCATTTGTGGTTTTACTGTTTTGTGTCCTGCCCTGTAAAACTTTCACAAATAAAGTCTAAAACGAAAGAGATTTTTTATCAACAGGACACAACATTACAATAGAATAATAATTGAATTACCTTTTAAAAAGATGGCATTTCCTTTCTCATCAGGGGCAATGGCGTCAAACTCGATGCCCTCGCAGCGGTCGAGCATGGCATTGTAATGAGAATCTTTCTCCAGCTGTGGTTCTTCAGGTTCATCTAAAGGTTTTATTAAATTAAGAAGATATTATGAAAATTGTGTTTAAAAACTGTTCTCAACAAAAGTCTTTACAAATGCTATTATATTGCACTCATAGTCAAGTGTTGTCAGACTAAGTAAATGCTAAGATTTGTGAAAAACGTCTTAACGATTGACAAATAGTGTTATGTAAATTTATTCTATTTGGCTATGGCAATGGGAAACATAATGCTGAGTTTGGAAAAACCACCAGCCGTTAATTAGTTGTGATCAAAACTTATATAACTAGAAACTTGATCTATACATACCTGCCACCATAACGTCATGGTAGCTGTAATTGAAAGACAAATAACATTAAAGTAGTTAATAATAATATTAAATGATAAGTTTAAAGAGCATCCTGACCAAAACATGCTGCACTAGTCAAATGACTTAGCTGCCAAATCTATTACTGACCCAGTGTTGTACTCTGAACTTTGTACACTCATTTTAAGAGAAAATCAAGCAAACACAATAAAATGTGAACACATTTCCGAGGTAAAAGTTATATATTTGTCTAGTTTTTGTCTTTCCGATAGTCATTTGAAAATGATACTCACGCTGGTGCTGCATAGCTTAACACCAGAACCAAGCTCCCACAAAATAAGAATAAAAGCCGCTCCATGGTAAGCAGTCGTAACAATCTTGTTTCAGGTCAGATGAGATCTGCAAAATGCACTTAACAACAGCCGTCAGTCAAACTTTTATATTCCCTGGATCGAGATGAGGTAGCATGCAGCTTGAGTCTTATCATCAGTTGCTGGAACAGTTTGGAGAACGTGACCCAATTTCCCGCAGCACCAGTGAAAGCAACAGTCCACTGTTACAAAACGTTAAGATTAGGCAATCGGCAAACAAGGTTATAACCACAGGTTCGTTAGGAATTAAACATCAGATAGGTGAAATATGACTGGAACAGAATGGGACTGGGCAGCTTTAGTGAGTCAGAACCTACTGAGATAATCCAAGCAAACAAACTTGACTTGCACTGTCACATAAATAAATAGTGCAGAACATGATGCCCAGAATAACATGGCCATTTTACAATGAGAAAGTCATTTGTTGTGCAATAGTAAAACTTTACCAATATTTATTTAGTTTGGTCACAATAAAGCCTGTATCAAGCTTTAAATGTCAATTTGGGATTATCTAAATATCTCTTGTTTTTAAATATCAAGGGTATTGAGTATTGTTGTTATTTAATATTTTAGTTAATAATTCTACTGATGGGCAGCACGGTGTCTCGGTTGGTGCCACCGTTGCTTCACAACAAGAAGGTCCCGTGTTCAATCCCAGGGTGGAGTGGCATGGGTCCTTTCTGTGTAGAGTCTGCATGTCCTCCATGTGTCTGCGT